>VUYV01000573.1:122336-264229 GCA_008711295.1 Anarhynchus alexandrinus | reverse complement strand
AATTTTTAAAAAAAAAAAAAAAAAAAAAGACTGTGCAAGGCTAAACCCATGAAAGACAATTTCTCATTGGTTTTTATACCCATCTACAGCAGATCCAGGCCTCACCAAACATTAAAATGAAAGCAGTCTCTCTGAATCCACCCTTCTCAACATTTCTCAATCCAGACTTCTTATAAGGCACTTTACTTGCATTAAACTTAAATTCATCTATGTTCTATTCAAACCTGTTGCTTATTCCTGTTATTTATTGGTACACATTACAATGAATAAGAGATGAAGAGTGTTCTGTTCATTAAGGAAATGGCTCCGACATCATTTGTCTCTCTTCTCTTCTGTTAGTTGTGCCTCCCTTCTAGGTGCATGTTACGCCTTGTGAGAGCTATGCATTCATTTCTCAGTAGATTGAGATTTGTGAGTCAGAGGGAGAAATGATCAGAGGAGAAAGATTTATACCAGTTACTGTTCAAAGGCTGCATTCTCTCTCTCTCTTTGCATATATCCACATGGGTCCAAAAGGAAGGTGTTTTTTCAGGCGGTTGAAAGAGAAATGGACTTTTTTTTTTTTATATATATCACAGTCTTCTTGTTCTTCATAGGATAGATGTATTATTGATGACAAGCAAAGCCAGCGATTCTGTCCCTGTAAATATCAGACACATCAAAAGACTCAAGTTGAGAAATTCAGATGGACTGTGGGTGTCCTAACTGAGCTGTGCCTCTAAAAGGTGGGAAACAATTCCTCTTCCAAAACGGGAATGAGCGTTTAAGTGGAAGCTCCATGGATAAACAAAGTCCTGGTAGTAGAGAAGTCCTGCTTTGAGGACTGACCAATGCCTGTCCTTGACCACACTTCTCTGCCTGATGTACGTCACCTGAGTCTTGTGCCATAATAAACTCTGAGCATTTGTTTTGCAGCTATGCAAGGCTTCCAGTTCTGGCTTTGTAAGTGTACAGATCACCCCCAGTTCTGGACATGGACTGTGCTAGCCCCCACCACACACAGAGGGCAGATGTATTTTTAAATTCAGGTGTGGTATACCTGTACAGCCACGTGAGTCTCAAATGTCTGTGGGGCACTCATGTGGGTATACAAGGCTGTTCCGGAGGCCGAGATTAATTGCTTGGCTTACTGAAGTTGCCTGCCCAGTCTTCCTTGCAAATTTACAGAAGAAACTGTATGTGGGCAGGGAGTTGTATAGAGGAAAATACATGAATTTAGGGATAGTCTTTATCCTGGTAAGGACATATTTAATAATGCACTATTTAGTTATCTCCACTGTGAGAAATTAACAGCCTCTGCGTACTAATACCAGACTGGGATGCCTTGCAATTCCTGTTGACATAATTTTTAGCCTGGTTTCCTAAGAAAAACTGGCTATCCTTTTCCTAAGGAAATTGCTGTATGTCTCTCAGTCAGCCTTCCCATTAGTTTCTTAAACATAGCTGAACTTGATCACTAACTTAACAGAATGGTAGATATCTCAAAGGTACTTAGTTCCTACCTATTTTGTGAAAACTGAAGGAACAAATAGGAGAGAGAAAAGCTGACTTTCCAGAGTTGGTGTCTGGCTGACAAGTGCTTACGTGCTCTCTAAGCTAATGAGCACGTGTGTAGCTGGGCATGAGGTGCTACGTGTGACCGCGCAAGCAGGCAGGGCAAGATTTGGGGGAGAAACCCAAGGAAGGAAGAGTGGCAGGAGGCACAGCAGGTCGCAGAATGTGTTGCTATGGGGAAGGTAGGAAAGATGTAAAGCACAAGTGCGTAAGAAACCAGTCATAGCTTGTGCTGCAGCTTTGAGTACTATAATTGATGCTAATGAGAGGTATTATTGTCACTACTATTATGCTATAAATCTTGCCTAATCACCCCGGTGGAGTGGACCACATATCTTATTCTGGTAGATTAAGTGAATTATATGCCATGACCCCCTCCCCTTCTGCCATGTGATTACACCCTGCGTGGTCTTTCTGTGCACATGTGGTGGTCCAGGGTTTCCTGATGTGAACTGACTCTCATGGAATGTCACCTAATGGGGAGGAACAGCTGGGCTTTCAGGCAAAACAGCAGTGGAAAGGGGCTGCACTTGAAGGGCACTTGGGAGGAGGGGAGGGGATGCAGGCTCTGGAACAGATTTATTGTCCTGGCAGTCTGTGCGTGTCCTGTGGGCCGTAAGTTGCTCATCCTGTTATTAAATTAAGACTGTCATGGTATATATTTCATTCCCAATGAGAAAATGGGATAGTGGCTTTCTTACTCTTGGCAGTCAGAGAGTGTGATGAGCCGAGATAGAAGTCTTTGAATAATCAATTGCTGAAGTTTTATCTTGAGTTCTTCAATTTGCGTAAGCAAGAAACATAAAAAAGGCACTCAAAGGAAATTCCTATACAGTTTCATCTGCTTTTAAATGGCTGGCTGATGGCAATGACGTTAAGTGGTATGTTATACTGTGATGTTTTCCTAAAGGATGTGGTAAAATATCCTCCAGATCAAATCCAATCAGGGACCAATTTGGTTTGGTTTTGAGACCACAAAACCTGCAAGTAAGCGTTCAGGAATATTTTGAAGTGCATAAGAACAATAGCAATCATGAAATTACCCAAAATAATCTTAAGGCTGATGGATAAGAGCTTAATCTTCAGTAATGTCCTGCATTTATTCTTAATGTGAAGAGCTTTGAAGGAGGAGGAAAAAGGGATACTTAGCTCCAGTTAATTGAGTATGACGATAGGATCTGGAGAGAAAACTATTCTGTCTTGGGAAAATACTAGCCATTTATGCATTGAAATACAAATTCGAGATTTTTATTTTATGGTGTTTTTTTTTCAATGAAAGCCAGGAGAGAATCTCTAGGAAACATTTACCTGGGACACATTGGAAATCCCCATACCTGTTTCAAATGTCACCCATCCAGTGGATTGAATTGTTGACTCCCACAGGAATGCTATTAATACCAGGCTATGGGCTGCTTGGAGTGACCTGTTTGCACACCCTTCTCTGTGTATCTCTCTTTAACTCTGTGGTTTCTGATGAAGGTTTTGTCTGTTTTGCCTCCCCATGCAAAATGATTTTGGTAACTGCCATATTTTGCTGGAAATTCTTTTGCCAGAAATTCACTGCCCAGCCTACTGGTGACTTTGCAGACATGTAGCAACATCTAGGTAAGTAAAGCTGCTGCGAACTGTCAACACCCCTTATGCACATAACTTGCTAATGGCTGTTCTTTATCTGGTTTTTGCATGTTAAGCTGCCTGCTGGCAATTTCTAGAAACTATTTTATGTAATAGAAAGGTCTCATTTGGAAATTATCACACTATCCATCTGAGTACTCGGCACTTGCTGATGTCAGAGCCACGGTGTCTGTAGTTTGCAGATTGGGACATTTATTTTTAGTTCCAGTAATTTTTGGATCTGAATCCACTGAAGTGTTCACAGCAAGACTGCTAAAACTATCATGTGTTACTTGGTTTCCATCTGAACTTTATAAATTGATCTAAACTTTATAAATTGACTCAGGTTGTTTTGAAACCAGGCTTATAGTCTAAATTTGCTGTCAGTGCTGCTCTCACTCTGGCAAAAAGCAATGTTGTACCTTCTTTTGGTGGAAAGGCCTTCATTCTGGGGTGTGGAAATTGAGCCAGGAATATGGGCTTTGGGTCCCCATTTGTGCCCAGTGATTCCTCCTGTTATATATATGTACTTTTGATCTGTCTCCTCTTTCATGTAAGCAATTACAGTTCCTTGTCAGAGCAAATTTTCTCTCAGCTCAGCTGAAAAAGGGCCAGACCTGAAGTTCTGTTTCTTTTAAATAACAGCTACTGAAGAGCGTTTATTGTAAAAAGGAAAACTATCAGAAGCTTATTTTCTTTCCTCCTAAATGATGTGCACAAGCATCATTTAGATCAGTGTGAGCATCTGTAGTTGCAGTTTCTAAGATGAAGATAACATTTCTATTCCTAGTACTTAGAACCTCAGGATTGATTTTTGTCATATAATTGTCACCAATAGTGTCTTCTCCTAAATCATAAAGATGCTTGTTATCCTATCAGCTTCTTGTAGCAGTTATAATTAAGTCTGCCCTAATTCTGAATAGTGTTATTCATAATAAAGTGATATTCAGATTCATTCTGAAGATGAGATGTTGAGAAAATTGGATTCTTCTTATGGGACTGTACCTCCTTTTGAGGGCTTCTTCACTTCCTAAATTGTTTTAAAGTTGCTTATAATATAATTATCTGCAATGTCAGCGGTACTTGAATAAAAGAATTACAGAGTGTAGTAGTGTAAATACACTGAGCCAAATTTGGTGTAAATTGGCATAAAACTCAGTTTTACTGAGTTATGCTGATTTAGTGCTGCTATGTGGCTTGATATTTCAAAACAGTGCTTATACATTGAAATTTGCATATTTGTTGATTAATGTTATCAATCTGATAAACTTGGTAGAGTATTTTTGCTGAATCATGAGCGATGCTGTCGAATAATATGTTAATCGAAGGGGCCTGGGATAGATACAGGAAATTCCCATCTGAGGAGTGCCCACTGACTTTCACAAAAACTCTGTGAAGTTTGCAGACTTTGAATCAGTACAGCCTTTAACTGCATACATTTTTTTTCTGCACTGCTTTAATGCTGATTCTAATGTAGCCAGGGTGCTTTCTGGGCATCTGAGAATGGTGTTGGCAAGCCATGATCTGAAGTGTAGGTTTTCTTGGTGTTGCTTGGGCTTTACATATTTGCTCATTACAATTTTTTTTTCTGAGAACCGATGCACTTAGCATTTTTTTGCTTTATAATTCATTATATAATATAAATAATTGTGTTATCCTGACATATCAGGTCTTGTGCTAGTAAAAATGCCCTAATTTCTTACAAAAATTACATATTTGTATCAACAGAATACAAGCTCCTTAGTTTTGTGCTGCAGCAGAATATCAGCCGTATTACTCTCTTTCTTAAACTCATCTAATTTTTTTCTGAATTGAAGTTAGGTTAAACTCAGATTTGTCATATTTTATCTGTCATTCTTTTTGAAGCGGTTGTACAATAATTAATGAAAAGTTTATAATAGCACAAATTGATTCAATGTATTTTACAAAGATCAATTTTTTTATTCCCCCCCCCGGCATGGCTGTGTTATGGCTTATACAACTGATTTATGCTGTTTAAGATTAATGACCTGGATGATGGGGCACAGTGCACGCTCAGCAAGTCTATAGATGGAAAAAACAAAACAAAACAGGGGAGTGGTTGGTAGACCAGATGGGTGTGCTGCCATCCAGTGGGACCTCCATGGGCTGCAGAACTGGGCTGACAGGAACCTCATGCAGTTCAGCAAGGGGAAGTACAGAGTCCTGCAGAGTGGCAGAGAACAACCCCGTGCACCAGTACGTGCTGGGGGCCGACTGACTGGAAAGCAGCTTTGCTGAGAAGAACCTGGTTGTCCTAATGGACAATAACTTAGACCATGAGCCAGCAATGTGACCTTTCAGCAAAGAAGGCCAACAGCATCCTGGTTGGCATTAGGAAGAGCGTCACCAGCAGGTCAAGCTTCCCCTGTGCTCAGCACTGGTGAGGCCACATGTGGAGTGCTGGGTCCAGTTCTGGGTTTCCAAGTACTAGAGAGACAGGGGCATACTGGAAAGAGTCCAGCAAAGGACTGTGAAGAGGATTAAGAGACTCGAGCATCTGACGTAGAAGGAGAGGCCAGGAGAGCTGGGCCTCTTCAGCCTGGGGGAGAGAAAGCTTGGGGGGAGCTTATCAATATAAATACCTGATGGGAGGGAATGCACAAGATGGGGCCAGACTCTTCTCAGTAGAGCCCAGAGACAGGATAATGGGCAGAGGGCAAAAACTGAAATACAGGAAATACTATTCAAACATTAAAAAAAAAAAAGGCCAAAAAGCATCTTTTTCTTAAAACTGTGAGGGTGGTCAGACACTGGCACAGGTTGTCCAGAGAGGTTGTTGAGTCTTAGTCCTTGGAGATATTCAAAACATAACTGTACACAGTCCTGGGCAACCTGCTGTAGCTGACACTGCTTTGAGCAAGGGGGTTGGACTAGATGATCTCCAGAAGCCCCCTCCAGCCTCAGCATTTCTGTGATAATTCAGCTGAGGCTGAATTATCACCCTGTGAATAAAACTCTAGTGTCTGATCTGCATTGCGGATCTGTTATCTGCATTGCAGATTTTTGTTGCATCGTGTGCACACATCTGCTGCATGGAACTCCCTCTGACGTCAGAATGAAGTAGAGGTCTGCAGTGCAGATTCATGACTGGGATTTTTCTCTGGAGAGTTTCCCCATCTGTGTTTGAGACAAACCAGAATAACATGTTTTAACTTTTTTTCCTGTGTAAACTGAGTATTTTGTGAATTGAGTTTTCCATAGAGAAGTTTATTAAAATGCAAGCTTCATCTCCCAGTCATCAAAAGAAACTGGCACTGAGTTCACAGCTCATATAGATGATAGGAAAGAAGAAACTCATGTAATGAGATACTAATACACATCCTCAAATGTAATTTAAATTTGTCTGAAGACGTTTCCTCTAAGAGGGGAGGGGAAGTGCAAATGACAGAGGCAACTTCCATAAAGTACTGGTGAAAACTTTTTCATCAGTTCATCATGAGTTGGGTAATGGTCTTAGTGAGATTATTTGTAGCCTTAGAAATTTTAATTCATTTCCAGGGTCAGCCTAAAGCTTTGATCTGTCTTTAATTGAAGCCTGGTAACAGAGGTTACTACTTGTTGCTACTGCAGAAGCATTTCTGGGGGTCCTGCTGAGTTTTCTCTAGGTCTTGAAAAATATTGCTTAAATATTTATCTTCACAGAGATACTAGACTAAGGTGTCATCTATTTTTAACCAGTACTCTCTATTAATGTTGATTTCGATAGAGAACTTGGCCTGGAATACTACATGGGAAATTTTCTAATATATTTCCTCTGGCACTGAGATAAGACAAAGTGATAGAAAAGCAAATAAGTGTATTCTCTCATTAACCTTTCAGTTGCGGAATTTGTGTGTCTATTGATGTGCAAAATGTCATTATACTTTTTTTTTTGTCTTGACAAAAGTAAAGTCATCTTAATGACACTTACCTCTTCCCCAGACACTGTATCAGGAACTACCTACTACCTGTTAAATACTTTCAGTGGCTGTCTTCTAAAATTCTCTCTTTTTTTTTGTTTTGTTTTGTTTTGTTGGCCTAGGCATGGCCTCAGATGTGAGACCAGATTCTCTGCCAGTTTTATCCATGCACTTTTATTAGAGTATCTGACTTTAGCAGAGCTGTGCCACTATATGCCTAAGGCAACTAAGATGTTGCAAGCTGAATGACATTAGCTAATTGAATGCAATTCAGATGGAGCGAAAGATAACCATTCTTCTTTTCTCTTTTGAGTGTCTTCATTCTTCAGTGGGAATTTCGGGGAATCTGGTGATAGAAAGAAAGCACCAAAAGCTAATTTCACTCAGAATTTCAGATAGGTATCACAAACAGTGACCGTCTCTGTCTTTTTATGGAACAAGATTTATTTTCTGTGGAGAGAGTGGAAGAAACAGGCTTGCTATGTGGTCACGTTGAGATAAACACTGGCTTTCATGAACTCTGAGGCATAATGCTGGCTTTTAAGGGCCAAGAACATGCAATTTTCTGAGTATGCCTCCATGGCTGTTGCTCTGGCTAGACAACTGCATCCATTCGTGGTGTTTGACATCCCCAGCACAGGAAGGCTGAATGCTGCGAGGGATACTTGCTATTCCACAGCACCTGACTACGGTCTGCCTGGACTTAGCGAGCATTTGTGCCATACCTGACTTCTCCATAACCATGCGGGGACTGCAGGGCCACCTCACTGTTACCTTTTAAGTGGCTCTGCCCAGTGTCCTCCTTGGCTGTTTTCTAGTATCCCCGAAGGGATTATTTTTTCACTGTAATGTTACTAGCAAGACAAGAAAGGCAGGAGGGGTTCAGCTGTTTTGTGAGGGACTTGGGACAACCCGAGCTACAAGTGAGAGAGCTGAGGTGACCTCCTGGTCATGAACAGCCAGCTGGTTCACATGCAAGGGTCTAACTCCTCTGCCAGTTTTATGTTGTGTGGGGGTTTTTCTGTTGTTGTTGTTCTTTTGTTGTTGTTTTTCCCCCTGATTCTGACTGAACCAAGGCCTGTCACCTCATGCTGTTTCTGGTAGAGCCACACCAGCATCCCATGGTAGCACTGGATTTGCAAGACTGGGCCATGGGCTAAATGAGCTGGCCAAAAGTTTGGAATAGCTCCAGGGCTGGGATGGGCTTCCTAGTGCAGAAGAAGAGGGCTGGCATCCTCCTCTGTCTGCATCAAACTCATGCTACCCCGTGGCCTTCCTAGCTTGGCACCAGCCTGTTCCTGTAGCCACCATCGATGTCGGAGTTGTTGGAACATGCAGGTGTGTGAAACCACAGCCATCTGGCTTGTCCTCAGCTTAGCAGTTGCTTTCTGACAGAAAGCCGTACTTGGCTGGGCTGGGAATGTCCATGGGATCCTGGTTGTGTAGCATCTACTGGAGGATAGCATCCATTTGTGTGGCACTTATTTTCCTGGGGTGACTGCCATAAGCATTTCACTTATGCTTGTGTCACTGATCAAGTCCATGATTTCTGCATGTTTTAGGGCTTTTATCTGGCCCAAACTTGTAAGCATTCAAGTCCCAGGTGTTAGTTTACTCTTGTGAAGCCCAGTGGCAGTTGTCTGATCAAAAACATCCTTTTTTGGTGTCCATGTTAGGATGACAATGTGACTTGTTACTGTGTGGCATTCTTGCATCTAGTTTTCTGGGTCACACTGGCTATAGCGTCATGCTGACCTGGCCATGTAAATACAGTGTTTTGGACTATGCCTCTTCTCCAGGTATATGTTGACTAGCGACGCTTCAGGTGGCTTAAATCCAGAAGATGCATCCAAACTACATATGAGTGCAAACTGGAAAGTGTATCAAAAACCTAATATTTTCAAAGTGTTACTGCTTGTTGAAAAAAGGCTGGTGCCTTGCTGCAGCCTAGGCAGTGTGGACATATGGCCAGCTTAGCCTGCAAAGTAGCTTTGACAAGATAGTCTCAATATAACCAACGGATAGGTTAGAGAGGATCGCTGAGTACATTTTATATACATTTCCTGAAATTCCTTCTTGTCAGCTTTACTCTTCTTGGTCATATATTCTTAAAATAAAACTCTTAAGAAAAAATAAAAAATTCTGGCTCTATAGTTTCCAGGCAGCGTGGACTATAAAACGAAATAACCCAACTGTATATTTAGAAGCATGCAAGTAAATGTCTTGTAACTAAACTTAATATAAAGGTACAGCTAATTGAAAATAGTACGTTAACACTGATAATAATGCTGTACTTGTTTCCAACTTCACAAGGTAGAAAATATGCTTCAGTTAAGTGAAATTGCAATGCATATCATTATTATTTCGTTGTATTTCTGAGAAAGAAATTAAATATTGGTAATTTCTTAGATGATTTTGGAACTTTTTTCTATAATTGGTGTTCTTTCAACTTTAAAACATTTTCATCAGAATTTTTGATACCTCTAAAAAAATAATAATGTAGGAGATTAGCAACGTTAGATAAACAATTGCCAATTAAATCAATCTCACTGTTAAAACACAATACAAAAATGCACACTGGAAAGCAGCATGAAAAAAATGCATAGAAAAATGGTAATGCATGATTTTTAGAATAATTTGCTTTGTGTTTTTTACATCCCTGTTTAGTGGTTTGTCATAATCCTTACTGAACAGTAATATGAGGAGCCAGCTTTGCAAAGGAACTTCCTTACAACAGTCTCCTTGGGGTACCTGGTTTGTGACAACAAAAATGGGAATGCCATAGAAAGGAAAATGAGGAATGAGAAGGGATGGATAGTATTCTGTGTGTGTGCGTGGAGGCAGGGAGAGCCCACGGCCATTTCATGAATGTCAGACTGGGATCCTGCTTGGGGATGCTGATGGTCCTCCAGGATAACTCACCCCCAGATTGTCTACACTCTTCACACCTGAAAAAGGTGGCATATCTTGGAAAAGTAGGGGGTGTAGTACCAAGTACCTGTTTTTTTTTCCACTCTGACAGGAAAAAAGGAATTGTGGCCTGTCACAGGCCTAAGCCTGCTTTTCTCTCTAGTGTCAGTGAGTAGAAATTTTGCTCCTTTCAGGGCAATATCATAGGTTGACACCTACGAACACACTGCAGCAACTCAGCCAGGTGGGAAGCCTGAAAACTGAGGGACAAAACTTAGCTGCTAGGAGAAGCGTTAGAACTGGCAGTGAAATTTGACATGAACAGGTCCAGTGAGGAACCAGATATGTTGTGCTCAACTCTGAGGAGATGTGAAAAAAACAGCTCAATGTTAAGCTAAAAGGGGAAAAAGAAGAGGGAAAAAAAAAAAAGGCATAGTTTGGAGGAAAGCACATGTTTTCCACTCTCATGTAGAATACAGGAGCTTGCTTTCAAATGCTTTGCTGTTGTCATTACCATTGTGGTACAAGTGTGTTCATGCTGCTACGGGAGAATCACAATTAAAACTGATGATGGTGTCAGGGTAGCATCTGTGGCAGGAGGCAGCACATTCCCATATCCTAGTGGTGGTTTGCAGAGCCTTGCTCCTCACTGAGGGAGGTGGGCTGCCACACTGCTCGGAGCATGGAAAGGGGCAATTTTGACGCTGAAGGTCATGCCCAGCTCCTCTTTCATGTGCCACATGTCTGTGACTAGCTGATGAGTGTAGCTGCACGTTATGTATATGCAGTGGAGGAGATAAGAGGACTGTTTTGCCGTGGCTCTACAAGAGCTGTGGACAAGAGGACCCAATGACAGAGGAGTGATAGCTTTGATAAGCCAGACCTCTACACAGTGTCTAATTTTAGTGTTTATCTGACTGGTGGGTAACTGGAAGTGTTGTCAAATGACAGATAAAACCCTAAAAACATACACTGTGACCATCCTTTTATCATTAGTTGCAAGTAACCATGGGGATAGGGATCTAAGAGGTCTGTGTTTGTTTTCCTGTTGTTCAGTTCAAGAGTGAAATCAGGAATAACTTTTAAGTGAGAGTTAAATGGACTCCAAGCCTGTAGATGAAAATAAATTCAGGGACAGAGACTTTGACCTTGTCTGTCCACAAAACCAGCAGTGATTTAGAGATCAGTTTATTAAGTTAGTGCTTGGATCTATTTAATTGAATTCAGTAACAGATGTATGCAGCATTCCCTTTCTAGCACACCTTCATGGAGGAACATGTTATCACGCCAATTCAGGCACTTGTGCAGCAGCAGGCAATCATGAATACGATGTTTGTCGTTTTCTTCCTTCACTTCCTATAGACGAACATCTGAAGTAAGGCAGAGGGGCATCTTTCCATGCTGTCGTTCTCTGTATTTGACTTTCTTCAGCCTGTTTCCGTTGTACTTTAATTTTATGCAGAAGTGATGGCTTGCCCATGACACCTGACTGATGATTGTTCTCTCATTTGGCTGTTGTCACCGCAGGAGCAGACTTACTGTGATTGCTTTACTTGCCACGTTAGGCTATCAACCAGCGTTTGTTGATCATTTATGTGCTTGCAGATTTGCAGTTGTCATTCTGTCCATTTGCCCCAGTTCTCTCTTTTTGAAGCTTTTGGCACAGGACACAGCCCTCACTATACTTTAAGTAATCCTCTCTGAGCCCTTCCCAAAATTTGTCATGGTTATTATTCAAGAAAGCAAAGAAAGGGTCAATGAACAACACTGAGACAGAAAGAATTAAGTCCTGCCAGTTTGTATTTAATGGATGGCATTTTTTTTTGATTCAGAATTAAATACCCATACCTTTTCTCATTTCCATTCTTGGAAAAAGTTTTGCTGTATCCGAAACAATCTGAATTTATTGTTCTCAGGCAAGAGAGGAGGCTTGTTGGTGGGAGAATTGAGTGAGTGGTGTAACACATCCAGTCTCCAGCTCACCTTCCTGTTATTCAGATGCCAGAATCTGCGGTCAGTTGTGAAACACAAATACAGGCAACTTGCTGTACACATTTTTGTGGCACTTACGAGATACCTACTGCTGTGTATTACGCTTATATTTTGCCACCAGTATGAGATTGCTGCTGAGCTGATTCACCCTTGAGGAGAGTGAAGTCAGATATGTAAAAAGTTAATTATTTGGCATGTGCTTGACTTACCACACTGACTTTTTATGATGTTGTGAGTCAAATTCAGAGTGTCTGTCCTCATCTTCAATGATTTGGACTTCGGTGTAGTTCAAGCTGCAAATGAAGACTGTGGTCAACAGCCTTCTGAACAGTGGAACTTTTTCTGCAAGTGTACAAATCTGTACGGAAAATGTAAATAATTTTAGCTTTCAATATTTTTCTGCATTTTAGTGGTATTTTACAACTCTGAACGAAAATTTCTGTGCAAATATAACTCAGCTGAAATCTAAGAATGACTCTGTGACTCTTAGGCAAACAACAAGGGGAAGTTTGACAGAAACTGGTCCAAATTATTGTAAACATTTGGACCAGTTAGAGCAATTTATTTATTTTTTTATTATTTTTATTTTACAAACTTCAGGAAATCTTCTTGGCCTCATTTAGGTATCTTTCAAGGTTTTCAGTTCCTGCAACAGAAAGTTTCCATAGTCATCCTGAGGCCTTTCAGGCATGGGATGCTCGGCTGAGCACTATTACTTGAGGAGTTTTCGGAGTCTGCTATTAATAGATGTGTATTAATAAGGTGATCCAGGAGAATTTAATATTAGATGAGGTTGGGGGGCAAGGGGGGAGAGAGGTGCAGGAGGGGAAAATATTCCTCAGATGAATCATTCTGATTTAGATAAATGGTTCTCATTCCACCCACCAAAATGCATAGTATGCGGATTAAATATTCAGAACGAGTAACTGTGAAGTAATGGACAAAACATGACATCCACCTGCTGCATCATTTCTACTTCTTGAACAGGAAATGATGCAGCTGCTTTGCCATGCTGGGTGTTTTTAGCTACAGAAATGGGGAGATGGCAATAGAGAGCTGCGATGAGGCTGTGGTAGGTTACCTATTTTAACAAAGGCTGCCAAATGTCAGTGTATATTTGTGATCATTTCAATAAAAGCTGCTTTTAGATGGAATACAGAGGGGAAATAGGAATGTCACAAGTGGCAGATTTATGCCTAAAATCCTCTGCTTTTAAGAATATAAGTGAAATTTGAGAACAAGTAATTCTTAAACCATATTTTACTCTGTCCATTTAAGTTAGGAGTAAGTAGATGTGTATTAGACTGATAAAAGAGAAGTCGGATCCTGTTACCTGATTTTACGGCATGGTAACATGAACCTAATCTATAGCATCTACCATGCTTCTCCTAGAGACAATACGGCTCTCCCTTTTCACATCTACATCAAGATGTTGGTTTTTTTTTTTTCCTTGATGGCAATTTTGTTGCCAAATTGGCAGTTTAAGAAAATTTCTCCTCTAAGTAAATTACCTGCAGTTTGCCAAGAGCAGGACTGAGGTTTGTGTGGGAAAGCATCTTAATTGTCGTTCATTGCTTATTTTGGTTGGTGTCAGACCTCTTTGCTGTGCTGGAGGTCTCAGTTTCAGGACAGAGTGACAATTAGAGTAGTCAAAAATTCTCTCCTTCTTTTGAGGTTCTCTGCATGTTGATACAGCTCCCCAAATCTTTCCAGAGACAGACAGCCACATAATTTGCTGGAAAACCAATAAAGTAACCTTCAAGGTGCTTTCTGTGTTGCTTGTCTTCTCATATCTCTGAAAAGGGATTTGATTGTGGGGAGAAGAAAGTGGACTAGAAGCAGAGAGTACGTGTAATTTTTGTATAGCTTATTTCAATACCACAGTTCTATAACAGGACCAGATGGTGTGTCAAAGCCAGGGCAAATAAAATATTAGTACACAAAATTGCCTTTCGTTCCTATACAAATAAGCCAGTAGTTTATAATGCACTAACACGGCTAATGTTGATTAATGATAAAACCTCATAGTGTGGAGACAGCAGTGTTTTGGGATTACCATATTCCCCAGTAGATATCTGCAAGTGCTGCAAAAGGGAAAAAAAAAACACAAACCAACACAGAGGAAATGTAGGATGTGACTGATGTGCAGTTATCCCGATGTGTTGCAGAGCAGGGGCTGACTGTGACTTCTGTGTCCAGAGGGACTGTTTATTAAAGAGAAAATGTGAGATTTTTTTTTTTTTTTGGTGTGTGTATCCTTCATGAGTCTTGGATTACATGGCTTTGCACACTCACAAGAGTCTAATTCCTCTGGGAATGTCTACCCGAGGAGAAGTGATGTGGATATGCAGAGCTTCGAGGTGTCCTGGGAGTTGTGGAGTGGTAGGGCTGCAAAGCAGCAGGAGCATTTCTTTCTTTCAGCATGATGCAGAGGTTGCATGCAGTCATTTCAGAAACATAACACCAAATAATAGATCTTCATGGGTAGCAAGGCACCTGTCCCAAACAGTATGAAAAATCTTCCCCTTGTCCTTTAGGCAATAGTGGGGCAGGAGGAACAGATCTCCATAACCGTACCTGCTCTGTGGGTTTTCCTTCTGGGCATGAAAGGATGTGCCTTGGCATTTTTTAAATCAGCATTTTCTACTTGTATGTTTTTTTCCATCCACCCTGAATTTTCAGTCATGTTAAAGCAGCTTTTTAACTTCCCTGGCAACGTAAAGGATTTTACATGAGCACATACTGAATTGTACCCACCTCAGGAACATTGTGCTTGGGGAAAGACCTGTGATGTAAGCGAGCATCAGACTGGTGGATTTACAGGTGAGGGATGTTTTAGATTTGCACATACAACTGGACTGCTATAAAACCTAGACATGTTTTAAAACTGAAAATTTTTTTAAAATCTGAAATCAGTTGTTTGATTTGAGCAGGCCCATGTTTAGAGATGGAAATATTGAGTACAGCGTAAAACAGCTGGAATTACAGAAACGAAGGATCTCACCCAACTGACTTACTAGTGATAGAGATGTAAGGATAAAAATAAAACAAGTTGCAAATTAACCTATTAGCACTTTGTTGTATGTGTGAAGTAGACAAATCACTGATCTACCTGTGCAGATTCACATTTCTCTATTATTCATGTACAAAACCTCACACTCTCCAGAGTGTGTAAAAGATGGTCAGCCTGTCAAGCCATATCACAGTATATTCTTTGTATTAATCACAGAGCAATAACTTGAACTAACATTCTGGATAGGTGAAAGCAGCATTAGAATCTAATATTTCTATTGTCATTTTCCCCTCTGGAAATAGACTAAAAATATAAGGTGTGTTGCAGTTGAAACTTACACTCGAGTGAGTAGGTGTATACTTGTTTTCTCACATTGAGATATGTTTCTTCAGCTATGAAATAAATAACTGATCATTTGAAATGAACACATGCATATGTATTATATAACCTGAGATATGTAGTTACAGGACAGTAAGTTCCATGCTGGTGTATAGCAATATAATGATAGTATACAGAAGGTTTTTCCAATAGCTCAGCTGACTGTGACAAGAAAATCTGCTTCCAACAATTATAATCTGAGATTGAGAAGGAAAAAAGCCATCAGTAAAGCGTAGAGTATTTTCAACACTAATTTATGTGCACGTGTTTTTCCTTTGGAGGCAGGGCTACAAACCATACAAAAACACACTAGCAAACCTGAAGAGCTGTTGGCATTTACTACCTTCTGATAACTTCTGGAAAAAACAAACAAACGAAAAAACCCCAACCAAGCAAAACACATCCTAAGGGGCCATATGCTTGTATTTGTCAATTATGTACAAGTGGAGAAGGACTGTTAAGTACTTGGCTCAAAAGAAGAGTCCTCTTAGCTTCAGATTTGAAAACAGTTACTAAAAGCGGCAGTTCTTGCTCTTGAAAAGAGTACCATCCAGTTGCAGAAGGCAAATCCTCTTCCCTTTTCTCCCTTCTCACGCAGTAAATTCACTGTATCACATAAATCTTAGTCCTGTGTTTGTCTGCTGTGGATAGAGGATGCAGCATCTATCTTGGGTGCACCAAATGAAACTGATGTTTTACCCACCTCGTTAGCCTTTGCACAGGCACTGTCTCACAAATGCCAGATTCTCTATGTTGTAGGTGCCTATGGGAATCATGTGCATACCTGTGGGTTAACCAGCTGATGTTGACAATAAGACAGTATTCAAAGAAAGCGGTAATGAAAATAGCTCTGATAAGTTGCTTCAAATGAACATGCGTATATGAACAAGTAAGTGAATATTGATAAGCAATATAGGTGATTAAGAAAATGTATGACGAAAGTGTCTCTGTATGTATAGAATTTCTTGCACGTGATGCATGTTAGGCACCTGTACACCAGGTAATTTTAGCAGAGCTTGAGCTAAAGCAGACTATTTTTTTTGAAACACTAAGATTTATTTTTGTTAATACATCTGCCGAGATCTTGATTAATTTTAAAAGTTATGATCTTTAAATTGCATAGTTTTTCAAGCTAAAGAGAACAAGCTTAATCTACGACTATTTACCTTCAGCAACCTGGTAATACTTTCTACATCAGATTTTATGGTATCCAATTTAATTAATGGAACAGCTGTGATGTAGGCTGCATAACATCTTGACTTAAAATCAGTTTTACATAAACAGGACAACTTTAGGAATACTGATGCTGATACATAGAGCATATCAATGTTGTTTTGCTAACTGAAGGGGACATGCAAGAGCATGCTGTGAAATATCAGTCACAAAGATATTTCTAAGTGAACTAAGGCAAAGTAGTACTGTACTCTGAGCAGCCTCAAGTGTCCGTGGGTCTAGTGAGAGGCAGAGGGGCAAAGATGTACAGTATGCTTAAAAGCAATGAAATCTTACCCCAGGTAGTTATAAATAGTGGGGATGCTTGCTTAGCTGGTGTAAACGGTGAATGTTGGCAAACATAACTGCAATACTGTTTCTTGGGAAATGCATAATGAAAATAGCTCCACTGCTATTTCATTGCAAGTTTCTTTGACCTGTGAATCAGCCTCTTGAGCCACAAGACAGCTCTGGAGTCAATTATTGGAATTTAGCTTTTTCAGTTTTTCCCTGGTCCTGTTTAGAGCAGAAGGGATTTTATATATATATCTGTGTGTATGTATATTATAGCTTTTATAAAATGTGTTTAAAACTTGAGTCTCTTAAAAGATTTGGTCTCATGTGGGGAGCAAAGTTTGGGTCAGTTAATGGGTTCTTGGGTCAGACAATGTCTGTCTTGGCATCTGATAACATTACTTGAAAACAAAATGCATGATTTATTACCCACTTCAGAGAGAGAGACATATAGGAACATAGGAAGGCCAAGAATTACATGAACTGTAAAGTATTTCACTTGTGCTTTTGTTAAGGAAAAAAACCCCACCAATCTTTTCAGTAAATTGATAAGATGTAAGAGCTCAAAAATCATCTACAGAGTAGTCAACGAGACCGAGTGGAATTACACGAGAGCTACATTCTGTGGTAACTCTAGTAATATAAGAGGTAGTTGTATCCATTCAGCAGTGCTGGTTTAATTTCTTTAAAAAGATGCTGTTGCCTCATAACGGGAGGAATCCAAGTCCCATAATGGTCCAGCGTTTTGAAACTCGTGGGGAAGATCTGCTAGTGCAAATAATTAATCTACAAGCAATACCTGGTGAGAGTGTGTTGGTATGGCTGGTGGAAGGTGCTCTCTGTGTGCAGTGGATGGTCTCAGCAGTACCCTGCTCTTTGGAGGCAGAGAATTACGCTGTTGATCTTGGCTTCTGTTTTACCCAGGACATTTTTAGAGGGAACATGTTTCAAAGTGTACTGCTGTGCTCGCACACACTGAGAGGTGGCTTACGGCTCTTCCTTCCTTTGTGAGGAGGAGGAGGCAGCAGCACGGGGCACAGCGCTGTGTGTGGGGTAGGTGTGTAAGCAGGGGGTGAGCTGGCAGCAGGGCCCCTGCCTGCATACTCCACCCCAAAGTGTATCCCTGGTCACGGGTGTCCAGATGTAAGTGTGGGGGTGCAGCACGGAGGGAAAGCCCTTATCCCTGTTGCCCCGAGCTCCTGATGCACCACTACCTTGGCAGCCTCTGCTGCTCACTTGGAGCCCCGCTGCAAACCCTATGTCTCCCCCACATCCTTTCCCAGACTGCTTCCTACAGGGGAAATCTTCCCATCTAGCTCCTCCCAGAAGGTGGAAATGGAGCGAGTTACGGGAACCTAATATAGACTTGCCCAGGGAGTCATCATTGCATGCGTCTTTGTGCCTCCCACTGTTTGGCACCCCCTTGCTGCAGACCCCCTCTTCTGCCCCCTCCCACGCCTTCCACCTCAAAACTCCTGTCTTCTCTTCCAGCCCCAGCTCCTGGCATAGATTTCCAACGCTCATCTACCACCTATACTTAGAAGAATTTCATTCAGAAAAGAGCCCAGCAGCTTAAAAAGAGGACAAGGCTGAGAAAGATGGACCCATTGTAGACTTTCTCAGGCCCTTTATTTATGCTGTGATTAAGATTGGGGTGATAGAGGTATCAAACACTGCAGAGGAACATTGCTGCTGTGGAAGAAGGTGCTTCAGAGGTAGGAGACAGCTGGAGCCTGCATAGGCAGCATTTGGAGAGGACCAAGGGAAAAGGTGCTGGAGAAAGGAGGATATGTTTCTGTATAAGGTGACCTCTCTGGGGTTGTGTTTGTTATCACAGGGTCACTTACTGTTTTGTTTCCAGAAGAGGGTTTTCTTGCTTTTAGTGAGTTAAGAAGCTGGTGGTACTTTGGCTTACAATTCACCTCTTGTTTTTTCTTT
This sequence comes from Anarhynchus alexandrinus, assembly GCA_008711295.1. Taxonomy (NCBI): domain Eukaryota; kingdom Metazoa; phylum Chordata; class Aves; order Charadriiformes; family Charadriidae; genus Anarhynchus; species Anarhynchus alexandrinus. The sequence goes on along the minus strand of VUYV01000573.1, from coordinate 245,404 downwards.
CTTCCTGTCTGCACAAAGACAGTGCAGTCTCGATTTAAACTGGAGCTGCTGTTTTCTTCTGGAGATTGGTGAAACTATCCTTGAATAGAGAGCAAAAAGAATTTGTTGCAGCTTTTGCAATAGCAGTGATGTGTCAAGATTAGAAAAAGCGTAACCATGCACCAGGCTCCAGGGTCTGGCAGTAAAGGAGAAAAATGTTTGCCTGACAATTGGAAGTTTCCTCTCTACAGTCCAGGAATCTATTTTCCTTTTGACTCATATGGGAAATGCAAAGCCAGGAACTGGCCTGGAAGTAAACCGATCTTGGGCTTGATTTCCTCACCCTTACACTGAGCACCTTATTTTGGAGGGCCTATTTGTGAAGCCAGCAGTACTGCTTGCAGAGGAGGATGCTGTTCTGTTCAGCAGAGGGGACAGAACCATCCCTTCTGAGGCTCCTTGAGCTATTGCTTCATTTGTAAAGAAGCACAGCAACCTTCATTCCCATCTGCTATTTTCTTTGTGGGATTTATTTCTTAAAAGTGAACCGAAAGATGCATTTTGAAAACCAGATTAACATGGATATGCAAACAAAGGCCCCTGGTATTTGATAATTTACTGAGTGAGTGTGATTGCCTGGTCACCAGCTGTTAGAGTGAATCCTGGCTCAGAACAGGCAAAGGGAAAAGTCATCACTAGATTAAATAAGAAAAAAGCGAACAGAAACATCAATAACTCCCTAACAAAATATATAGCTTCCTCTCATCCTCAGGAATCCATTTCTTGTAGTACTACAATCCATCATTTTCTCTGGCTGAAGATATGGTGTCATTATAATTTTAAAAACGCTGAAAGGATATATCCATTAAATAAAATTTACAGAGAATGCCTTCATATATAATGTTTTTTTTACCCAGGAATATCAAAGGTACCTTCTTAAAACAGCGTGGTTGTAGATTACTTCATTTATTCCTAAATACAGCTAAGTAAGCTTTTAACTTAAAGATTCATCTAAGATACTGGCATTTCTCTTAAATATAGCCTTTTAATGTTAGCATAAATGAATAGAAGGAGATAAAGAACACTGTGCCCAATTGAAATTATAGGGTTGATTTTCAGGTAGGCAGACTGAATTTGCTAAAATTAGAAATATTCCTGCATACCTGAGTTAGCATCTTCCTTCTTACTTCTGCATCGCTTGCTACACTAACAGTAGAGTGGTAATGATAGGTGTTTTCTGCCTTTGGGACACGAATGTTGGAAGAATGGCTGGAGGAATCCTAAGGCTTCTGGATCTGCTCCTGAGATCACTGTATAAAAAGCGTTTGCCTAAATTTATCCTTTTAAACCCAAAGAGTGAGTTTTGAAGAATAACTTATGGTACAGTCTGATAAATATAATAGCGATTAAAATGCAAGAAAGGAAAACTTTACTTGCTTAGGCACGTCTTAATGATGTTTCATTACTTTGTAACAAGTGAACTCATGTCTTAGTTCTAGTATAGCTGGTCAAAGCTATACCAACAGTCACAAGTACCCCCTCTTCTGTATCTTTCTGTGAGTTCATGATGGTATAATACAACACATCTGTTCTATCTCAGCGGCATCCTCCCTAGCCAACATGACCAAATAACACAACAAACATGTGGTCTGGGCATCACATGTTTGCTTGAGATTCCTCCAGTACTTACGCAAGCCAGGAGGACATTTGAAAGACGAACTGGTGTTTCTAGCTCTGAGTTTTTGGCTTGGCATTATTTACAATTCAATATTAAGAAATGCTTACAGGCTGCCATGCATAAAGAAATTTTTGTGTAATTTCAAAAATACAGGGACTGACCAGAGGGCAGAGCAGAAATTTCAGTTCATCAGTATGACTTCCTTGATGACTTTCTTTAATGAAGTTCAAAGCAGCTAAAAGACAGGGACAAACAAATGATCTGCTGAACCTCTTCCTGTGCACTTTAAAGGTCTGAGGACGGTGTATGATTTGCAAACTACTTGCTAGTTCTTGTTCCAAGCCTCAGCTGCTTTTCACTGAAGGAACCTGCAGCAAGGCTATAGGAGACTGCAGCACTGGCAACATTAGATGAACTCCTGTGGGGGATGCGTGAAGCCAGCAGAAACGTCTGCAGGGTGAAGGGGGCTAAAAACCTCCTGGAGTTCTGCTTTATCCTCAGTGGTAGGGGATATGTAAGCAAGTCCAGCCTTCTCTCACCTCTTTTTTGTCACGCGCTCATTGTAGGCATCTGCATAGGGTCTTCAGTTAGGTACATACCTCAGAGACTGGTTATTCCTTCCCTTCTCACCAGGTACTTTGTCTCTTACCTTTTCTGTCTTTTGTAATGAAATTGTAGCTTCCCTTATTGCTTCCTGCCCCAGTGACAGTGCTTTGGCAGTGAAGGGACTGTTGTGAAAAGAGCACCCAGATAACATGATAGTGAGCCTTATGTAAACACCTCAGGAGATTAGACGGGAATGCCATGTGTGACCGTGGTGTTTGCTCCACCCAACCAGAGACTCAGGCAGACTGGTTCATCTAGATGACGCTGGCAGGCTGTGCTGGGACACTGTGTCCCTTTCCAGTGGATAAGCCCTACAGTGTCTGTAATCCAAAGGCACGTGTTTCTAGAACATTAGTAAACTTCACCTACTGGAGTTATGTCTGTTTGACAGAAATGGTTACCAATGGGAAAATGTAGTGAGACTATCTTAGAGATGCTACAGTCAGCATGCACTAGAGCTGATGTTAGTCCCTCACCTGGTAATAGACATGTATAAGCTTATGAAAAGTCCAACTTCAAAATACCGTGCTTTAGAAAAGAGTATGCATTAAGTGTGAGGAAGATAGCAGGAGAGGCTTATACTGGAGAAAGGTTGAACGTCATAAGTTTCTGCAGGGAAAGAGGATCAAAACCAAAGACAGAGCCTGGTTTACATTTTCTTTGTACCTGAAGCAAAGCCAGATGTTCTAGGTTAGCATGGTCTGGTCGTATTACACCGGTTTTCTTTGCCTCCTTAGTGGAAGCAGCTATCCAGGGATGCTGTAGGACTGATGCTGTTCAAAGGAAACAGGCTTGTTTTCACAATTTTAATGCATTTACCAACCACTATGATTACTGGGAGCAAGGGACTGGTGCAGCACTAACACCCAGGCCCCCATGGCAAATCATCTCTACCCCATCTGTCTGCCCAAGACTTAGTGACACATTACAGTCCTAGGGCCTTGTGGCTGCATTTCAAGCTTCAAAGCTTATTAACTTGGCAATTAATGGTAAACGGTTTGGTAACTGGCAGCACCTGCCTGTTATTTTCTGGGCTGGGATTTGGGGTTCGTTTTCAAAGGGGTCTACCTGAGGGTTAGGCAGCTGTATCTGCAATTAGATACCCGGATTAACTAGCTTCATTCTTAGTTGATATCAGTTACACAATCTATTTGAAATTTGTCGTACTATTGACAACATCATCTCTCACTTCAAAAAGTGACACAAGTCTTAGAAGGATGGATATGTGATTATAGGAATTGGGGGGAAAGAGAGAGAGAAAAAATGCTCGGGCTCAAGATACTGGTAGGTAGGACATTGAGGTGAATGGTTCCATTTCAAGCTCCTGTTCTGCATGCCTTTCACACTGCATGTAAGCACCAGGCTACTCTGATTTAAGGTTCTGTTACAGAAGAAATATTAGGTCATCTTCTGAGTCATCTCTAAATTTCATTACCTGTTACTTCCAAGAACGTAAACAGGAGAGACGAACAGTCTGCAAATTTTTGTGTGCTGTGGTGGCTTTGTCCTGTGTTCTTTTTTTTTTTTTTTGTTGTGGCTTAGAGTCAGTGTGCAAGGGGTTATTTTTTTCCCCCAAAATGTTTAATTTCTGCTATATAATCTTTATTACATTATATATACTGTAATATCTTCCTGGTATTACAGAATATTTTCCCCCCTTTCTGTCTCCTTATCATGTAACAGATTAGAAGACATTTAGGACTGCCGAATCATATCTCATATGACTATAAAGTGACACAGACCTGAAAGCATCTCAAAATTTATGAGAAAATGATTGCTTCAAGAAGTGTATCAAATCCAAGATGATTACTGGTACAATACATTTACGGGAAAGCTACTTTTTTGATAAAGAGAGAAATTGAATCTTACCAAGGTGTCTGTTATAAACTCATTGGCAAAGCGGCGACAGCAATCTGTGCTTTGCTTTATACTACTGGAAAGTACAGTTTGGCTTACTTGACAGATAAGGAAACTGAGGAAAAAATGATAAAATTCATTGAAATGAATGCAGTGTTATTTTACTACCACTTGTGAAATTGTCCATCTGCGCTTGTTTCTTTAAAGATGCCCATATGATTAAAAAAGGCCATATGGGGACTTTATGTCAGAGCTGGGATTAAAGTTCAGGATGAAGACTGAACAGGTTTTTTGGGGTGAACAACCTGCCCTCAGATGCAGACTTTATCAGTCTTAAGCTATTTGCAAATCTGGTTTTGAATCTCATCAAACTGTTTGGGCAAATATGTACGAGGAAAAGCAAAAATGAAGCAAGGATTTCATAAATGTTGATATCATCTGATTCTCCCCCGTTTCCTTACCCAGCTCCATTCTCTCACCTCCCTAATTTCTTTCTGTGTGTCCAGATTGGCCAAACCAGCCAGGCAGATGTAACAGTCTGCAGTAAGATGAGGGAGAATGTGCTGGTGGTCGGGGCACATCCCTGGGATGGAGCCACCTGGCTTTTGGGCTCTCCTCCAACGATTATTCAAGTATTTCTCACGAGGTAGAATAACCACAATGGGAGAGGCTGAGGGAAAAGATATTTGCAATATCAGCCACAGTGGTAGTCACTGAGGGCATGAGCGTGCTCTCGAGGTGCTAGGCTTTCTTCAAATCCCTCTGTGGAGTGAGGAGGGACCAACAGAAAACAGGTCTTCCACATCACACGAAATAAGCAGCTGTGTCCCCCAGCAGCAAGGTTAAAAGGCAAGGAGAGAGCATAGGGAATAGCACCCTTTCCTTCCTTGTTTTGCAGTCTGTGCATTCATTTCAATTAAGAATTCCTCCGATTTGTTTTCCAACTGAGCAAAACTTTTATAACCTTAGACAAGTGATCTTGATCTTCTGTGGAAAAAAAAAAAATCCACTGAAATGGCAAGACCATCTGCTTCCTCTGCTAATAATGCTTTCATCTTGAAAGTCACCTTCTTCCTCTAAGTCTTAGCATTTACTTCTTCCTGACAGTAGATGTGGAATGTTTCATATACTCTTGAAAAATACAGGTGTCACCCACTTTTTTTTCTCTTAATAGTATTGCAGTTATAGGATATATGCTTCTCATTTTTTTTTCCAAATTTTAACACTCCGATATAGCAAAAGGATGAAATATGAGTACTCCTGATTTGAACTGAAACTTGGAAAGAAACAAACAAAATCCCCTCCGTGATCATGGAGGTCCTTTTGCCAGCCCTGGTTTAGATGAGGCAGAGGTAACTTGCAGCAATATCTGATTACTGCAGGAAATACAGGTCATCTTATTTAATGATCTGGAGCTGGAGATGTATTGCAGCTTCCATCTGTCACTTGCGATTAGTGTAGAGCACTGAACTGGACTGGAAATGAAGTTAAAGAACGATAGGATCATGGCGAGCTAGGCTGGGGGGGAAGGACATCTGGGGCAAGGGAGGTATCAGGAGCTGCTACCACCCACCACGGTCGCTGTGAATGCGGCAGGATGGCTTTGGCACTGCTTCCTTGGCAGACTGGGTTAGAGTTATGTTAAAGTGTGGCACTAAACCAGCCTTTTACTCTAACTCCTGGAAACAAAAGGTAGATGTAAATGGGTGCGTTCCCTCACGTGCCACACCTCACATGGACTCCCTGGCATCAGGACCCCAGCAGGCTGTTTTCGAGAGTTCAGTTTTACTTCTTAAAACAAGACTGGTTAACACAAGTTTGATATACCATTAATGTTGTTCTCCCTCATTCTGGTTCCTGAAGTAGCCTATTTATACTGTGAATTTACACTCCCACTTAGTTTTCTATTTGCAAGATTAGACTCCACAAGCAACCTCCTTGGGAAATGGAAGTTAATTATGATCCAGGAATTCCAGTAGGAGCTGTGCTGTTTCCTGAAGCTCTTACTGCCCACTGAGGTCTGGATACTTAAAGATATTTAGGTTCCTGTTTGCCCCTTGAAATATCTAGATCTTCTACCTCAGTACACTGATATGCTCAAGACCAGTTTTCAGCAGCTGTGCATTAATTGAGGGAGCTGAAGAGTGGCAGGAGAGTTCTGGAGGTCATTTCATTTCAGGAACATTGCTGTACTGGAACAGAAATCGGAAATTTGTGGCACTGCAATGAAACCTCCCTGTACCAGTCATCATTGGAAGTCAGCATTCACCCACTGTGCTATACTTGGGTTAGATATATTCTCAGTGGTTTTTGGCTTAGCTGTGTTTTTCACATCTGTCCAGAACTTGTACCATAAAGGTTTGATGCCAGGGACCAGTAATATTTTTATAGTAACATCGCAAGTTTTAGTATGAATTAAAAAAGATGCTCAACAGATAGTGGTGGCATTTACTTCAGCTTGATTTTTGCAGAATTTTGGCAACTCCTGCATCTCTTCAGACCTTAGAGGTGTTGAGCAGGCATCAGCAGAAAGAGACTTTCCTTGTCATGCTGAGTAGCAAAAGCTGAAAAGAAACAGGCAATTTTGAAACTTTAAAAATATTGTTGCCTTACATTGCATTCTATTTTAATGCTTCATATTCCTCTTATTTCTTTTGCTTACACAAAACAATTAATCCCTATTTGTAAATTTCCACTGTGTGTCACAGCCAGTCATCTTTCTTAAGGAAGAGTCCTGAGAATATGTAATGTAAGCGGGGTCAAAGACAGAGGCTAGAGGCAGAGCTCTTGAGAGAGACTTGCTCCATGACAAACACACATAACCTTAAAGCATTTGAAAGTGGTATTGAAATACTAACTCATTCTATACATCTTTCTGACACCTGTGATGGGCTGTGCCAGAGGTGAAAACTTTACATCCAACCCTTTTTTTCCAATAAGTAAAGAAACTGTATCTCAATGCATCTTGTATAACATAACTTTTACACCCACAAGTGCTAAGAATAAGTGCCCCAAAAAATTTACAAAAGGGAAAAGATAAGTCTGGGCTTAGCTCAGAGTCTCTTAAATATTTTTGTCTTCAGTCTAAAATGTTTTGCTAAGGAAGTTTTGCTGGAAGTAAAATATTTATCTATGTCTGATTTGTAGAAAGCTGCAACCCATTTTTTATAGGTACATATACTGTCTTTTATGGTTTCCCGTAACTTTTTGTCAATTCTATAATAACATATTTCATCATGTTCCATTCCCTGAATGCTGGCTGATGCGCTATTCTGGCTAATCATTTCAGTAAATGGGATACAGTATTATTCTTTTAAAAATTAATTTTGGTTTTTAGAGCATTGATTCTTCAGTGTCTTTAGAGTGATTTTTAAGTGATTTTAAAAATTTGTATAGCATTGATTTTCTGAGTTCCCAACAAAAGCTTTAAAAGTATGTTTCTATCTAGACAGGGCTTCAATACTGTCATTTACTAAGTAACAGGTCAAACTACCGTACCGCAGTCATGATCACGAACCTGCTAGCGTAATCAGCAACCCCAGATCTAACCCAGTGCCAGGGAGTCATAGATGCTTATGTAGTCAGATCGCCTTTTGGTTACAAGCAGCCCTGGAAAGGGTGAAGAATAAGACAGTAGTAGGCTACTCAAGCTCCATTCATGTCTTGGTATTGAGTTATGGCTGTGATGCTTAGGTTTGCAATGCAAGAAACTAACAGATCACTCTGACTCTTATGGTCCATTCATACAGTGCCATTTATGTTACATTGTCCTTTGGTCTTCTTCCTTTTTGCACTTGGTGGTCCTCTGTCAGACAAACAGCCCCACTAAGTTCATCACAAGGGGCTTTTCTCTTGTAAGCTCCTTGAAGGCAGAGCTTGCCTTAGCTCGGCAGAGTACATGGAGGTCTATCTGAGCAAGCAGCCTGATGATGGTGAGAGCTCTATACTGGGCTACTCTCTCCTGAGTTTGTGAACAGATTGCTTAATGTTAATAACAGCAGAAGGTTAAAAAAAGCTGTGCAAGATGAAAAAGACAGCTGCAAACCCCTTGGTGTTACAGATACCTGCAGAAATACTGTCTTCCTTCTTGCTTCTTCCGTCCTGGAGAATAATCATCAAGGCAGCTGGACTCAAGTTTTTCTGACCGCTGTCTGGTTATTAGTGGTATAATTCTGTAGAGCACAGAGGAAGCAACCCAACCACTATAAGCAAATCTGACAGAGCAATGCTAGGAGCAGGAGATGTAAAAGCTCTTAGTAAACTGCTAGACTTGCTGAGCTATGACACTGATGTAGCACAAGAGACAAAAGAAAATGTGTCACTGAATTTATGGTTTGGGATTTGGGCTGTGTTTTTAAAGGTGCATTAGTTTGCACTGATTGACAACTGAATTCCTTTTTGAAATGCACATGGCAGGCAAATGAAGGCAAAATTAATGGTAATCAGCATATCTGTTGTGAATATGAACCCAGTTAATTAAAATTAATTCTGTTGTGTACCTCAAGATGATGGACAGAACTGGGCATTTTACAAACTGGCATACTGCCCCACTTAAGAGGATGAGGGATGCTCTCCAGCTTGTAGTCTATTAAGCGCTTTGCTGAGCCATCTCTTAGATTAGGCTTGGAGATGTGGCATCACACAACTCTTGATTAACCACAAGCTGTGGACTCTTGAAATCCTCCTGTTTTAAAAAAAAATTTCCAAACCTTCAGCAAAGCAGATTGACTTCAGTTTGTACAGTGCTTTGTGCATGGTATGTTGTGTTCCCTTCGCTGCTTTGCAACAAAGAGAATAATAGTCATCTTTCAGCAATCAGTTTTCTTATTTCCCCCTTTTGCCATGATAATTAAGTGACATAGATTAGTCTCCCCTACTATCTCCCCAAAAATCTGGGAAGGAATAAAAGAAACAATATCCTTCTGAAGTTCAAATAAAGCAGGTTCCATCATACAATATTCATCAAGACAGTGAGTTATTGCTCCCTGTAGAAATCATGGGAGAAAGTGCTCGTCCACTTCTTTCTATGGACATTTGAGGTCAGCCACAAAGTATGACTTGATGTGTGTCAAAAAACCTGACAGGTTTCTAGTGGAGTGAAAAGGTATGCGGAGTTACAGTGTTGATGGGAGATGTTGCCAGCCTCAAGCGTGTTTTGCTGAAGTACTTGGATGGTGAGGTATGGGGGGGTGGGTGCTGCCTGTGATCAAGCATGGTTATGTTGGAGGAAAATAGCTTAGGTGTTTGAAAGTGTGGGATCTGCTCTTGTCTATACCAGTGAGCCAGGCACAAAAAGGAATACCCTACTTTGTAGGACCGTGTTATCTTAAAGTGTCTAAGATTCCTTCTGTATTAAAAGGCCACAATAAGGTCTCCCTGGAGCCTTCTCTTCTTCAGGCTGAACAACCCCAACTCTCTCAGCCTCCTCCATCCCTCTGATCATTTTTGTGGCCCTCCTCTAGATCTCCTCCAACATGTCCATGTCTTTCCTGTGCAGAAGGGCTCCAGAGCTGGATGCAGTACTCCAGGTAGGCTTTCACCAGAGCTGAGGAGAGGGGGAGAATCACCTCCCTCGACCTGCTGGCCATGCTTCTTTTGATGCAGCCCAGGGTATGGTTGGCTTTCTGGGCTGCGAGCGCACATTGTCAGCTCATGTCCAGCTTTTCATCTGTCAGTATCCTCAAGTCCTTCTCCTCAGGGCTGCTCTCAATCCCTTCATCCCCCAGCTTGTATTGATACCGGGGGTTGCCCCAACCCAGGTGCAGGACTCTGCACTTGGCCTTTTTGAACCTCATGAGGTTCACACAGTCCCACTTTTCAAGCTTGTCCAAGTCCCTCTGGATGGCATCCTGTCCCTTAGGTGTGTCAGCTCTACCACTCAGGTTGGTGTCCCCTGCAAACTTACTGAGGGTGCACTTGATCCTACTGTCTATGTCACTGATGAAGTTATTAAACAGTACTGGTCCCAATATGGACCCGTAAGGGACACCACTTGGCACCGATCTCCATCTGAACATTGAGCCATTGACCACTACCTTCTGGATGTGACCATCCAACCAGTTCTTCATCCACCGAACAGTCCACCCATCAAATCCATACCTCTCCAATTTAGACAAAAGGATGTTGTGGGTGACCATGTCAAAGACTTTACAGAAGTCCAGATAGATGACATTTTCACTGCAATTCTGTTCTACAAGAGTATCTACATGCCCCAAAGAAACACGAGTGCAGGTGCTGAAATAATATACATCAAAGACATTTACATTTTAACACATTTCATTTTATAAGCTTACTTAGGTGCCTGAGGCTTATCTATCAGTTATTGGAATGTGGTTGGGTTTTTTTTCTGCTTTACATATTCTAAACTGCTCTCTAATTTTGACTCACTTAAACTTTTGAGAACTTATCCAAGTTTGCCATGGGGTCAGGAGAAATTAAGTATCTTTTCAGTATGAGAATTTCTGAACTTCTGCTACAAACCTGGGTGCATTGTAACAGAATTCTCTGTGAAAATGGGTCGAAAGTCACATTCAAGATCGTGGTACTTGTGCTCCCAACTTCTGAAATATCATTTGCCCTCTGAAGTAAAGCTGGTGTTGATTCCCTTTCAACCCTTGTGCTCTCATGGCTTTAGTTTCCTCTTCTACTACAAAAATAATGTTATGCCAGTATATTGTTTGACAGAATGATAAACTAAAATCAAGAAGCCCTGTCTTAAACTGCATCCTAGCTTCAGCAATGAACCATAATACTAAAAATTATTAATCCAGCTTTCTGAATTTGGACCACTTTTTCCCTAAGCCTCTAGCATTTTACAAGGTGGGAGCTGAGACCTTCTCACAGAAAAACCATTTTGTGTAGTATTCTAGTCATTGAGGAGACTCACCAGTGAGTAATTCATCATTTTATTGAAAAATTTCCTAACCTTTGTTGCCACGATCCTTTTCTGTTAGCTGTCACTTCAAATTTGGCAAATAATAAGCATTGTGAAAATAGCCATTTTGTAGTCAGCTGAAACCCTGGACTTGCTGCTAGCTGGGTTAAAATACTTAGCTTTTATTCTGGTTTTCCTGGATTTCTTTTCTTTTTTTTTTTTTTTCCCTTGTAAGAAAATTCCCAATTTTCACATTTTTATCAGTTTCTTTTGTCACTGCAAATGTAAAATATCCAGGATAACTTCTCTGCCTGCTATGTGAAAACACCTGATAGGCCTGACATTTTAAATACAAAATTAATACCTTATACTATTACCTGCGTCTGTAAACATACATACATGTATGCATGCAGTACTACACTCACAGCTCAATGAGGTAAGAAGGGAACAGGATGGTGAAGTAGTCTTAAAACATCAGAGAAGAAGCCTTTGTTGTAAACACTTGCGAAGAGGGTGCAGAAAGCTCTTTTCTCTGACACCACCTAAGTCTTGTCCAGATACAGAGCGAAGGAAGAGACATTCTGTGTGTGTTCCCAGCTTGCTGATAAAAGCCCTTGGAAAACAATTTTGCTTTATAGATAAAATGGTCCAAAATTATGGATGACCTAACTCTGGAAGCAAGTAGGACAAGTTATTGCAGTTCTGGTTCTTGGGACTCTGTGGAAGAGGACAGGCTTATGCAGGATGGAGTTTGAACCAGTGTTTCGCATGTGAAGCTGTGGGAAGGGAAGACTTTTCACTGCATGGGATTGTTGATCAACACTGACACATTCCTGTCCAACTGGTTACTGTTAATAGTGTTACATAGCTTGAAGTGTTTTCTGCTCTGAGCATGCTTCAGTTTTATGACTTCTAAAACTCTAAGCTGCCTTCCCTGCCCTGTGAAGGGCAGGAGAACGTGGGTAATTAAACATCATCTAAAAAGGGAGGGGAAGAACTGGGTGGGCCTGGAGATGAGGCATTATGTGTGGAATCTATCTGATGGCCGAGGCCAACATGGTTGTCCAACACACTCAATAAGAGCCACATATTTATCAATATTTGTTTTCCAAGATCAATTCTATTTTTGCATATAAAATAAATGTAAGTTTTAGCTGCGTAATAGGCAGCATATTTCATTCAGTTTAATTACTGAATGTGGACCAGATCCTCAACTAATAGAAACTGGCATAGGTGCATTTCAGTATGTGGCCAGATTTTCAGCTTTATTTCTTCCAGTGGACCTTCTAGTACACAATGAATTTCTGTTTTGCTTTATTTGAGAAAACTGTCTTTCAGCATTTAAAAATACATAAATCTGAAAGACTGCAACTTTACTTCACATTCAAGTTATAAATATGTGGATTCATACTTTCTTATTTAAAAAAAATGGAGTGACGGGAGAACAAAATGACATCAATTAATTCAGAAGTACTGCAAGGGGACGAATGGTCTCTAGTGGTTATCTGAGACAGACAACTCAGCCTCAAAGAACATCATCTGTCAGCAGGCAGGTACAGATGAAGACAAGACGGTGCAGAGGTCTAAAGGTACTTGTACTGTTAGAGTGTCAGTGTCTTAGCAGAATGAAAACATAAATCTGTTCACCTTACCAGAGTATTGATCCTTGGCAAGACTCGAAGTGAAAGGTTTTTAAGCTAAGGAGTACCCTTTGCTCCTTTTTCTGCAACGTTCCTCTGGTTTTACTGAGACCAGCACTTTGCAGGCCAGCAAACGTTTAGAAATCAATGCCTGTCAAATCTTGCAATATTTTTGTGAACCCTTTTTAGGTTTTGCTCTTCTGGTTTTGTTAGTTCCAGATAGTTATAGCAGTAAACATTTACTCCTTTCTTTTATTCTTTCTTCTTATTTTGCAATCTGACAATAGCTAATTCTGGTTTTTGCTGAAAAAGTTGTCAACCAAACTCTTCTTTGGAGGAGGTGGGTATCTGTTCAAGACCAAACAGCAGTATGGAATCGCATTATTGCATTGACTATTACAGTAAAGTATACTATTGTGGACAGGAAAAGCAAAAGAAAACTTTTCTATTTATTCTTTGTTCTACTGTACCTCTGCAAAGAAGTCTGAGTCCACCTGACCATAGTAAAGTATAACTTCCCCTGCTGAATTTAATGAAAACAAGATCCTGCTCCATTTTCATGCCATTCTATGTCTATCACTTGAATCACCCAGTTTGTGCAATTTTATTAGTATATTGACTTACACGACCACACAGAAATTACATTTCTTTGTTTTTCCTCCAAAATCTGTCTCACTTTCTCAACTGATTTCACTGAAATCAGAAACAGAACTGAGGTTGCACTGAGATGTGGCATGAGGGAGAACACCAGTGCGCTTTACACAGTTGTGTTGGCGAGAGAAGAAATGGCTGGATGGGAACACAAGATTGTAAATTCAAGAGGAGAGGGAGAGAGTCTACAAAAAGAAACCATCTTAGCCTAGAAAAACAGCTTGAAGGAGCCTGGCACATGCTTAAATGTAAAACTTATGAAAAATAAGTCACTGTAGCAACTGAGGTGCTTTCTCTTTCCCTCCCAACTTTTTGAAACACAGGATAATTGTTAAATAGACTAAGGCAACATCCACTCAATGTCACACAATTATCAAAGTGCTTTTAGGAATGAAGAAATATCCTGGTAACTCAGTGACTCATCTGAGATTTTAAAAAAAAATAATCCTTTAAAAACAGTATTAGGTCAGTTACATGAATTTAATTCATCTGCATGAATTCAAGACCTTGAGCAGGTGATGCACAGTCAAATCTCAAAGTCTGAAGATGATGCTGGTAGTTGAGTGCCACGCCAAGAGCAGTGCGATCCAGAAGCACCTTGCTAAACTGCGTGCATGGGCAAAAAAGTGGCAGGTGAGCTTCAGTGTGAGCAACTGTGGAGTTGTACATGCAGGAAAGAACAGTCTAAAACATATTTGTATAACGTTGAGCATGACACTGATGGTTACAGCTCAGGAGAGGGATCTTGGAGTCGTTGACAGGTGTCTGCAGTCATTAGCTTAAAGTGCAGAGGCAGCCAAAAAAGCCAGGAAAATATTGGATGTCATCAAGAAGGGTACTGGGGACAAGACCAGAGGGCAACATTTTGCCACTGCTTAAAACTTTGGCACACTCACATCTTGAGCCCTTTGTGCAGTTTTGGTCCCTGTATCCCAATAAAGGTGTAGTGCAGTTAAATATATTTGCATGTGTTTATATATACAATAAAAACTATCTAAGGGCTGGAGCATCTGCTGTACAAGGGCAGATGAAAAGGCAAGGACTCTTAAGTTTGGAAAGCAGAAAGCTGTGAAGGGATACAAAGGTGTATGTTCAGGGAATATTTTGAATGCAGAGATATTCACCAAATTCAGCAATACCAGAATGAAGGAGTGCTCACTGAGACTAGTAGGAGATCAGTTTAAAACAGACAAAGTATTTTTGACCATGGTAGGTAGTAAACTTCTCAAATTTATTTCTACAGGAGGTTGTGGAGACAGGTAATATGAGCCGGTACAAAAGGGGTTAGACAAATTCTTGGACAACAGGTCTGTGAAGAGGAATGGAAGGAAAAAGGCAGGGCTGTAGGCTCCACATCCCTAACACAACAGCGTGGGTGTTGGGGAATCACAAGGAGAGTGGCCTGTAGGAAATATCCAGATTCATGTGCTGTCCCTAAATGCCATTTCTTATTGCTGCTAGTAGATACCACTGATTTGTTGGAGATAGACCATTTGCCTGACCCAGAATGGCATTTCTTGTGTTCACAAGATTTCTCCCATTTCTTCAAAGAAAATCTCAGTATTTTCATGTTTGCTAGCAGATTAAAACAATCTTCTAAACACCTATTTTTCTGTAAATAAGTATCCTCTAAGGAGAAGCCTGAAAAATATAAATGAAAGTAGATTTAGATGCCTGGTCTTGTTTTGTTTTGTAAGTGTGAATGTGCCTCGGGGCACATTTAATACAGACCTCCCAAAGGCCTGTGACTCACCCAGAGTGTTGCCCACACAGATTAGGTTGGACTGAAATGCTACTGACCCTCTGACAAGTTATAAAGTATCCTGAGTTTCACACATTGTGAGTGGATGCTGTGACTGCTGACTTGTTAGATAAAAGGCAGGGAGACCAGGATGATGATACCACTACCCCTGTTAAAACCTGTTTTACCATATAAACCTCGTGGTGGACATAATCCGTGTGTATGCCCAGGATCAGGATGATTGTAACTGAATTTTTTGGCAGGCATATCATACAGTCAAAACATTTAACTTATCTCTAAGTGGAATTCTTAATATGTACAATTTATCTCACTGGAGAAGGAAACAAAACTAGTCTCTCCCCACGTTTAACACTGTGAATAAAGCTACAGGCTCAGAGATTTGGATTCAGATTAATCTGCAGTTATTTTTTGCTCCCTCTCAAGGGAGGCAGCTGTGTAGCTCAAGGGAAAATTCAGCCCACCTCAAGGTCTTCCACTGCCGACTATCCAGGCAGCATATGATGATTAAGTCTTAACTTTGGCACTGCAGTGCCTGAAGTCAGTTGGGATTAATTCAGATTCTTCCCCTTTTTCCAGGTTCTTTTTCTTGGAAAAAGTCACTGGACTTTTCTTTTTCACTGAAAGTAGTTGAACTGCAGTCAGTCTTTGGATGTGATTGCTGGACATGTAAAGGGATCATTTAAGATGAGTCTTGTTTCAGGCTCATTGCGTAAAGTGTGATAGAGTAGGGAACTATGTCCTCTGGCATGTATTTATTTTGCCAGAAATTCTCCACTTTATGATTCCTGTTGATTTGTTGGTGTGACAATCTGGCATGCACTTGCAGCTGCGATGTCCTGGGGGTGCACATTCCCCCTTCAATGCATACATACAGCTCTCCTTCACAATATAAAATTTTAGAGAGAGATAGAAGTTGTTCTCATTTCTCACCTATATTTTTGAGACCTGGTGCATGCTGTTACTTACATTGTACATATAAAAGGATCCATAGTTGAAATGCTGGATTGAAAGCACTGCTGAGTTCCCTTTAAATGAGCTGGCAAAAATGTTCAGGAAGAAGAAATACATTTGCTATAGCCACAGATTTTCATGGAAGTTCAGAGAGGATCTCTTTTTTTTTTTTTTTTTATTTTAAAAGCACAAACAATACCATTTTGACAAAAATGATGAAGTTGGGAACTTCTAGATCAGAACTTCTAGATCTGCAACTCCAGAGTTGCAGAGGACCCTGAAATTCTTCAAGGGTCCATGAACCTTATATTAAGGAAAATTCTTTACTTAGTGTGTAATATTAATCTCCCATATGGAGGCAATACAAGACTGTTCTGTGTCTTGTATTTCAGTATCTCTGTGCAATGACCATTAACATGTCTTTTAACACACAAAAAAGCCTTTCCCGTTGCATTGCATTCATCAGTAACTTCCCAGGCAATGATTCTTCACCTTCGTTGGGATTCATTATTTGTCTTCATATCGTCCTTTGTGGTCACTGTACATGATGTGAGCCTTTGGTTGATGAGGACCATGTGGTGGTACCTGCAGGTACCAAAGCCCTGGAGACTTCTGCACAGAATTGTGCTCAATTGTTCTGGGATGAGCAGCTCTCTTCTAAATGCTGTGCTTTTCCCACCCCATCAACAAAGCTGGTCAGTCATGCAAAGCATAAGGTGTATTTTTTTTTTGTGTAATGTGCACCTCTTGCAGAAAAAACAAACTTATATTTGGCTATAGTGAGAGTAGGAAAGCAGCAACAAAATGCAGGCATCTGGACAGAGATGTTATTTCCTATGAGCAACCTTTGCCCAAGCTTATGCCTGTTTCTTGCAAAGCACAGTAACATGTGGTTGTAACGTGACAATGGCGAAATAAATAAATGTGAAATAGGAAATATTATTTGTGACGTTATTGGGAGCCAGAAGATAGTGCTGGCCAGAATGATGCTAAGTGATGCTCCCAACTCTTTTAAAATGAAAGCATAAAAGATTTTTTCTTTATTTTCTTTATGTTTGGATACTGTTGAGCATACTACCAGTAAAACCGGTTCTTCCTGAGTATCATTTGTCTATGAGAAGAACCATTTTCTATCTATAGATCACATCTCCACCCGCCTCTACTGCTTTGCCTCCAAATGCTGCATGATGTCAAAATCATTATATAGATTATTCCTCTAACGGTTTAACTTAATGTAAGTGATATTATGCAGTGGGAATACATGTTCCAGAAGATAGCTTGTGATCTGTAAAAAAATATTGCCACCCTAAAGAGAAGAAATCCACATATCTGGGCAAAAGTGTACAGTGTTCCTCTTTACCATCCCTGGGCACTGTAGATCCTTTAATCTTTTCATGCTTCAACCATTTCAGCTCCTTTCTCTGCAGTGTCAAGATCCAGCTGTTCACACTCTGGGATGTGCAGGCTGTTCACAGGAACATTACTGTAGCATCCATTTTTTAAATTTCCTCTGTCTTATGTGCTTTAGGATCAAGTGTAAATTTTCATGCATGTTTTCTCCTTCTCCCTGCTTGAGGTCCGCATTCGTGTTACGTGGTGTACTAATATCACCCCAGCACTGGGACTTTAAACTCAAGGCTTGATGTGATACCAAAACTCCCAAGGGTGAATGCTAGCTTTGTGTCCTATCTGGTGTGGCCCAATTTGTTCTGCACGCACTGTTCTTGGTGTGCATCTGCCATCTGCCTCATGTCTGCCTTGCAGCCCTTTGCTAATCTGGAAGTAGGGAGGGGAAAAGTTGGGGAATGTTTGGGTTTCACCTTCCCACCCATCTCTGCTCCCTGTCTCCTCCCTGGGGATGTGCTAGGGGAGAGAGCTGCTGTGCCACGGCCTGCGATCCTTCACCTGAGATTGTGCTAACAGGGTCAAGACAGGGCTCTTGGTCCTGCTCTGCCTTCACGAGCTGCCATCCCCATGGAGGGACTGCTCCCTTCCCCTCCAGCAAGACCAGACTAGTCCTTACCCACAGATTACAAAGTCCCGTTGAGACCTTCCCAGGCTTTTGGTAATAGCCTGCACAGTGGCACTGTGATATGTTTTTTGCTAGAAAAGTGTGAGAGGCCAATATTATTTGTCTTAGCAGGTCTTTGTTCGTTTGCCAGAACAAGTGGGAGCATTCTATATAATATTAACCTTCCCTCCCTTTAAAAAAAAAAAAAAAAAGGCAGTAAAGAAAATACTACACATTTACAGAGGAAGAGATGGGGACTTGTTAATTTATTTGTTTTCCATTTTGTCTCTAAATTTTTCTTTTTTTTTTTTTTTTTCAGTAAATTTTTTTTTTTTTTTTTTTTTCTGACCAAATTGCTATTATTCCGGATTTTCCTGAGTGCCTCAAGGGATTGAGGCTGCTGCATTGCTCTACTCTTTCCCCACACCACACTCCGTGATTGGACTTTTTGTTTCCCTGATGCAGTATGTCAGTGCCTGTCAGTGTAATGGTGTAATTGAGAGTCCCATAGTCCTGGTCCTCCAAATACTTGAACTGATGAACATATGCATGGTTAAAGATAGAGGTGAACATTGTTATCAGGATCAGGGGCTATATCAGAAAGAAACATATTGATTTACTCCATGAGGCATAATTTCACCCTTATTCAAATCTCGCTGTCATTTTGCTTTGTTAATGGCCATGTGTTTTCACCTGGAATTGTGACCGATGTTTGAGGTTTATAAATTTTGCAACTTTCTTGCTTGAAGCAAAGATTAGAAATGCTTTAAGAACTACTCTGAATTTCAACTACTGCACCTGGTTTCTTTATGTATCCCCTTAGAATTAAATTGACATGGAGAAATCTCTGCTGTGTGTCTACTTGCTGAGTTTAGGGAAGTCCTGACATTTAGCCCATCTATTACACCATGTAATATCTGTAAAAATTCGTGGAATAGGGCTCTGCTAGTATGGTTACCAGTGTGAATGTGAGCCTTCAGCTTGCTGGGGACTTCAAATGGCTCTTTGTGGATGAAAAATCATTCATTTTGACTTCATTTGTGTGGCTGGCGTTTTAAGGTTGCTACACTTGACTTAGGAGTGGAGTAGTTTTTGAAATAAAAAAGGTATCCTCTAGGAACACACATCTGATGTGACCTTGAAAGCTGGAGACCTGCTGATTGCTTTCATATCCAATTGCTTTCAACAATATGCTGCTTCAAATGACTGATTTTTTGACCAAAAGCACATAACAATACTCTTCCTGAAAGCACCGTGGTCAGATGAGACAACATGGAATTATTTGTGGTAACTGAAAAGGAATGCTTAAAAACCACCTGTTTATGTCTTCCTGTTTTGTGCAAGACAGTAAATGCCAACTAGCAGCAGGTGTGATCATTTTTCTCTAAAGGAACTACCGATATTTATGACATATTTCTGATATCTTAAAAAGTAAAATTAATATCCTTAATGTCATTTTTCTTGCTTTAGCAAATTTTGTGTGTATCACCTGCCCTAAACTCTAAAGGCATCTAATTAATCAAATTTGAAGTAGGTTTGTTTCTTGCTGAGCTGAGCTTTCAGTTGGGTGATTTTAATTTCCTGTATTAAAGCTTACATGCATGGTTCACTCTACTGCTGTTTTTTCATTAACCTGTTTAAAGTATGTGTCTATTGAAGGTGCCTTGCTGAAGGGCATAAAAATATAAGATGATGAGTTTGAGTGCCCTGTCCTACCAGATGTAGGAGTATCTTGACTTGCTTGACTACTGCCAGTTAAGTAAATGAGTAGGTGAGTTAGTGCATGGACACAGACAGTTTTCTCAGCCAGAAGTCTGCAAGGAACAGTGCATTTCTCAATGTGTGTAGAAGCTCCCATTATGAGATTGTAGTTGCATATTGCAAAAGTGAGAACAAAAGCCAAATGCTCGTGTCGGAAACTGCTTGATAGACCCGGGGTAGATGTTATCATTGAAAACTCTAAAGTTAATTTTGTTTAAATCAGCATTTTTGACACATTAATACTAGTAGCAAGAAAGTCACACCTTTAGGGGATTATACAGTACTGTCCCTTGGAGAGGATTTTGTGGCCGTCTCAGCTGGGGCTTTGTAGGCCCCTTTCAAGGTGTCACAAGAGTGATGGCCAGCTACACTTCTGCACTGGTAGTTTTGCTAGGGGGGATTTGGAACCATCCCTTGAAATGGACTTTAGCTAATGCCTTCTTCAATTGAAGAAAAGAAAAGAAAAGAAATTTATGTTTTAAAAGAGTTCCAGTCCACATGTCCAAGTGTCCAGCTTCTGGAGCTGAGCTTACAGCTAGCTTTATTTTTCCTTTATTGACAATTTATTAATCCCTTACTAGTCTGTAGTCTGCATGCATCACTTCTCTGTTGTTCCTGGTTGTTTGTGGGTTATTTTTATTAACCCTTGTTTAAGGCATGTATATATATTGCAGATGCACCACAGACACTTGAGGTTTTATGTTACCTGATTTTATGTCATATACTTTGGGTATAGATATGGTTCTGCTGGCAGTGTGCACACGCCAGTGATTCATAAGTGAAATCTTCCTGGACAGGAAGATTATTAAAGTCAGGGAGCCTTAAGTATTATTTTAGTATGATGGTGAGCGACAGGGGTGATTTTTAAAAAATATTTCTATTTTATTTGGTTCAGAATAAGAATTCTTTAACATTTTTTTCTGTGCCCTTCTAAGTTCCTGGGAAAAGTGGTGTTTTATAATTTAATACTTAAGAGCTCCATATTGTACTGCTGGGGAGAAAATACTCAAGAGAAGCAGGCACCAAAAGAACAGTACAGGCTAGGCATCCTGCTAGAGATGCAGGCATGTGACTTCTTCCAGCTGAATCCCAGAGCGTGGTCTTCCTGACATGTGGAGGACTCATTCCTGTTTTGGAAGAGATATGCTTCATGCTTGTAAGGAGATGCCCCACATCCGGCAACATTGGGCTCAAGTAGACAACTCTTCCAGTTAAAACATGATCAGTATTTACACCAGTTTTACCCAGCATTGCTGCTGCTGAGAGCAATACTGAGTCAAGTTCCCACGGGGTACTGGAAGTATATTTGGAGTAAAAAGTTTAGATAGTTTCTGAGCAGACTTGTCTGTTTGGACAGTGTATGGATCTCAAGTGTGTGCTTAATTGTCTGACATCAGGAGGAACCTTTCTGTGAACTGAGCCAACTGTGTCAGCTACTGGTGTTTTGAAATGAAATGCACACAGTGGATGCTTACCTAGGTTTAAGCTTGAAGGCTAGTTCCAGGGTGCTCAATGAATAAGTGTTTCCAGAGAAAGGCTTTTCAATAGAGTTGGTAGCTGCCGCTGTGTGCGTTTGTATGAAACCACTAGCTCACTGCACTAGCTTGTAAACAGTAAACTGTTTTGCATGTTCTACTTCAAATAGACTTCAGGGAGCTGGAAACTTGTTTACAGATACATGCAGGCATGCTTGCTCCTAGGTATTATTTTCAGATTTTTCAGTATATAACTAGAGACTGTCATCCTGTTAAAATAAGACTTTCTAGAGTATTACAAGATTTGCCCAGAAAGCCAAACATATCCTTGACTGCATCAAAAGAAGTGTGGCCAGCAGATTGATAGAGGTGATTCTGCCCCTCTACTCTGCTCTGGTGAGACCCCACCTGGAGTACTGCATCCAGCTCTGGAGCCCTCAGCACAGGAAAGACATGGACCTGTTGCAGCAGGTTGACATGGACCTGTTGCAGCAGGGCCTGTTGCGATAGGACCATGGGTAGTGGTTTTAAACGAAAAGAGGGTAGGTTGAGACTAGATGTAAGGAAGAAATTCTTTACTGTGAGGGTGGTGAAACACTGGAACAGGTTGCCCAGAGAGGTGGTAGATGCCCCATCCCTGAAAACATTCAAGGTCAGGTTGGATGGGTCTCTGAGCATCTTGATCTAGTGGAAGATGTCCCTGGTGATTGCAGGTGAGTGTCTGTGCGTGGACTAGATGACCTTTAAAGGTCCCTTCCAACCCAAACTATTGTATGATTCTATCATTTCATATGAGAGAATTGGGAGACCTGAGGAGGGTTAAAACTGGGGAAATAGCACTTCCAATCTGCTTCTGTATGGTTCATTTGAAAAGTCAGGTTGTGCACTACAGTTTCTCAGCTCTAGTTTGGAATACGTTAAAAATACTGTCCAAGGACTACTCAACTTTGGTGCTGTAAACAAGACCTTAATGGACTAAGATGTGGCTTGTAGGAGTCTTGGGTTATATTCCAACCAGAGCAGCAAGTAAAATGTCCTGCATGCCTTGTTGGTCACACCATTATTTTCATCCCCAAGAGATTTTGCTTTGCTGACACTGAATTTTCACACCTGCCACCAGTGTGCCCATAAAAAAAAAAACAAACCCCAACACAAACAGCAAACAACAATAGACCTAAAGTACTTCAGGGGTAAAATTTAAATGTCTTGCAGATATTTAAACCTCTGGAGGGTTGTCTGGAGGTGGGGGAGAGAGGGGGAACATCTGCCCTCTTTCCCAAGCAGCAGGACCTCTGCAAGGTGTTGTCTCTGTAACTCAGGAGCATCGTTTGAGGCTTCCCCACTCCCTCTCCTTTTGAGGCAAGAGCATGGGCAAAGATTTTCCCTGTGGCAAGCCAGCTGCTGAGGCTGGTAGTTATGCGAGTCAGCTGAATCCTCACATTGTGAGCAAAGTTTTCTGTCATAGTGGTGGTGGAATTGACCCGGAAGAGAAGTGGGAGCTGTGATTTGAGCAAGCAGCTGTGGCTTTTCCTGGCCATGTGCTCAAGTTCTTTAGTAGTTGAAAGTCCATAGGTCTTTTGAGTTCATGATTAAATGAGGTTGTTTTTATTGCTCTCCATTACAAATAAGAAGAATGGAATCCCTCCAAGAGCTGTCTGTGTCCTAAGATGATCAATCTTAGCTGAAAAGTAGGATTAAAACTAATATGCAAAAAAATTCAAAGGGTAAACTGAAGATTAAGTTAAATAATTTTGTTTGCCTTCTTTTGTATTAACATAATTGTGTAATTAAAATCAGAGGGACTTTACAGCTTACAAAACTGGGCTCCTTGTTACAATTTTGAGTCTGTTAACACACAGAAAAAACTCCTATTTTTTTGGCCCAACATGAGGAAATAACTAGCCCAATTCTACTACGAATGCTTGCTTTGGTAGCAATCCACTGGCATGTGAAAATGCAGTCAAATATATATTGAAAAATTACACCTGTAAATTTTATTGCTTAAGACTTAACTGAAATATAGAACATTAAATGTCTTGAACCTAGTCATTGGAATATTTGCAAATAAAAAAGTATTCATTCTCCCATGTTTCTGCAGGAACTAGGAGGGTTTTTTGGTGTGAAGTGTGGCATATCCTACCATTTATTATTTTGTGTCCACAAAATGGCTTTGTGCTCCCCTTCTTTCCTTCCCTCCTTCCCTTCCTCTCTTTAAACCATAACTTTTGATTGCCGACGCTAATTTTGGACTAAATCAAAACAGCAGATACCATCAATTCTAATAATTATGTGTACACAATTCGTTCTCTGCGAGCTTATGTAACCTATTTCCAATTGAAAGCAGAAAAAGCCTTCCCCTTCCTCTGTTCCTCTTAGCACACTTGCAAGATGAAATGTTGCAGCAAAATGTTGTTTCTCGGCTTTGATTAAAAGCATGAGTCACAATTTGTCAGGTCGCGTGGGTTAGAATTGCTCAGACTCTTTTGCTGCATCCATTTCAGTACACATTATAATGGAGTGTGGAGCTGCTAGAATGAAGTCAGAGCTGGTGAAAAGAGGGAATTTCCTCTCCTTTCTGGCCAAACATATAGACAAGAAATTACTTCTAGGAGCCTTTGAATAGCTATAAATCAATGCCATGAAAGAATCACTGGGGAAGGTACTCCTTTGAAATAAGTGACAACTGAAACCAACCGCATGTCTGAGCCAGTTCGTGGGTTTGCAATACATTCATCAAGCTTTGAGCAGATTAGGGCAATTCAATTGTGAATTAAGGTTTTAAATACTGCACAGAATTTGTTCAACACTTACATATAGACTGAGATTTCATGCAGCATGCAATTATGCTGAATCTAGTTTCTGCCAAGATCCACAAGGAGGTTTATTAATATTTTGTGTTTTTACAGTAGATGCATTACAGACAGCCAAATCTAAGCACTCTTCTATTGGCACAACAGGCCCCAAATCACACTTACATGCTCAGGGGTGGCAGTTCCCTTATGGCAGCATATTTATCACTTACCATTAAATGGCAGCATTTGCGGAGTCCATGTGTAATATGCACTGAATACTCTGTTCAGAACACACATTTAGCTAAAAAATATCAACACAAAGACCATTTGAGCAAAATACAGGAGAATAATAGTGCTTCATACGGGTGCTGGAGACAGAATTGCCTCATGGTAGAGGGAACAATAATGAAAATGGAATGCCGCATGAAAAAGAAATGCCATTTCCAACTTTCCTTTTGCCTGATATCAGTATCATGTGTGTCTGAGTGAATGTGTGGAAATTAAACCAAATCGTTACTGTAAGACTCTATTTCCAGGCCTTGTACCACTATAGACCTTATTTGCTCTGGTTGCTAAGCTGAGCAGTCTAATATGTAAAGAGATGAAAACCCCTTAAGAGTCCATAGGGAAAGACCTCGGTGTGCAGTGCAGGGTCTCTGTGGTGCAGTACAGAAATGGGTATAATCGCATAGCTAAAAGTTTTCTCAAATTTTTGGCATGTAACAGAGTTGCTTAGGGCTGCCTGTGCACTCGTTATACTGGCTCTTTTAAAACTTTTAGTACTTGCCTTTTTTACCTTAACATTTTTGTGTGTAGTCTCACGTTTGTACTCAAACATACACACATATGCATGCACACAGATATAATTTTAGCTTCTGTGCAGATGGTCACAATTGACATATAGAAAAATGATAATTCAAGACTGGATAAACATTTAAAGCCATGGGGATACAAAAGCAATAATAATCCTTTTAGGAAATGTTCAGGACTGAGTTATTACGGTGGCAGATGCTTCATACATATAAATCAAATATTTACTGACGAATGAACCAATTGCTGCTGAGCATCTTTTAAAAATCAAGGTAGCAGGTGAGAAGAAAATACATTAAGGCATGAATGAAGCTAGTAGATACTTCTTTGGTCTGCACAAGTCATATTAAGGTGGAGTTTGATGGATTTATGACACTGCATTATATTTATCTGAAGGAAGGGTGTGCAACCCCCTGCTCTAGCAAAGACAGATCTGTTCCTAAAGGACAATAGAGTAATAGCTTCTTGATTCCAAAGTGATTTAATTGTAGTCGTCTTTATTATTATTATTCCTCTCCAGGGTAATTTTTTTATGCTGTGGCATGTACAATACACCGTTTAAATTTCTCTCAGGTCTGACCTAGATAAGTAATTTCACAGGCCACTTGTGGAAAGTTCCAAAATCATTTCATATCAGAGATGTAGTGATTGTACTTGAGAGTCCTTCAAAACATGGCCTGCCATTTTTTCCCTTTGTATAAGTTTGCCCCTTCCTGCTACATTGCAGACATAAAAGAGCCAATATAAGATCGAGGTAGGTGATTCTGCCCCTCTACTCTGCTCTGGTGAGACCCCACCTGGAATACTGTGTCCAGCTCTGGAGCCCCCACCATAAGAAGGACATGGACCTGTTGGAGCAAGTCCAGAGGAGGGTCACGAAGATGATCAGAGAGCTGGAGCACCTCTCCCATGAAGACAGGCTTAAGGGAGTTGGGGTTGTTCAGCCTGGAGAAGAGAAGGCTCCAGCGAGACCTTATAGCAGCTTTCCAGTATCTGAAGGGGGCCTACAAGAAGGCTGGAGAGGGACTTTTTACAAGGGCATGTAGTGATAGGACGAGGGGGAATGGCTTCAAACTGGAAGAAGGTAGATTTAGACTAGATATTAGGAAGAAATTTTTCACTTTGAGGGTGGTGAGGCACTGGAAGAGGTTGCCCAGAGAAGTTGTGGAAACTCCGTCCCTGGAGGTGTTCAAGGCCAGGTTGGCTGGGGCTTTGAGCAACCTGGTCTAGTGGGAGGTGTCCTTTCCCATGGCAGGGGGGTTGGAACTCGATGATCTTTAAGGTCCCTTCCAACCTAAACCATTCTATGAACTCTTTGTCAATGTGTGAAACTACACTGATTTTCATGTGCTGGACCACTGTGATGAAACTGAATCTGAGACATCTGGAGAGACGTTCAAAGTTGCTGTTCTGAAGGTTCTTGCATAGGATTTGGCTGAGAGGTTTCTACATATTTTCTTCTGCTTTGGACACGCAGGTGAAGAGTGACACAGACACTGAAAGTGAACAAAAACTGCCTCCCTGTAAGGAGGGATTCTGGACAATACCCTTTGCCACATCAAAACTTTACCAACAAGCCACAAGAGGGAGATAAGTGGTGCTGATTCCTTTGGGGATGGTTTGCTCCCTTATCCTTCCCGGGCGCCAGTTAAATGCTGTATGTGGGAACTATTATGGCAATCATTTTACTGACCTCCTGCGTTGTTGTCGTCTGTCTTTGGTACTTCAATTTATTTTTAAATCCATCCACTGGTGGCCAAGGTTGTGGTAATGTGCAGTGGAAATGGGAAATAGGTTAGATGTGAGTGTGAACAAGATGTTGCTGAAGTCTGATCAATGGAGAAATTTAAACAAGAATTGTAGGAATTTGCTTAAATGAAGATTTCAGGAATATCACTTTTTCTTCCAGTGCAGGATTTATCTTGAAGTAGCACTTAGCAGATTTTTTAGCTATTGATAACTTTTGGTGTTGCTAGTGAAATGCCACAAGGCAGGGATGAATGCTAAGGGCAAAGTGTAGCTTGAAAACTCTTTGTGATCTTCTAGCAGTGCTTTGGAAAGTCAGTTTGAAAAACAGTCCTTGTAGATGCAAGAGGAATGCTATGATTTTTAGCTAAAATGCTGCACACTTTAAGACATGTTGAAAGTGTAGCAGTGTAAGGATTTGATCTTCAATTCTGGGGGGTTCTTTTCAGAATGTGGACCACAGGATTGAGAGGGTGGTAAATGAAAGGCTAAAGGGAGACTGTAAATCTCTTGCTAACAAGAAATTTTTTTTCTTCCCTGTGACTGCAATTTGCAGTGTTCAGAGTTTCCTATGTTTTTTGCAATATCGATGTTAGTTGGTCTGTTTTAGGATACTTTTCTGTACAACGTGTACTTTTCTGTACTGAGAAGAGGGAACAGCAGTACTAACCCCTGTGTAATCTCTGAATACACAATGGCAGTGATGATCAAATCCCCCTTAGCACATTCTACCTGAATGGGCACATGCCTATGAAACCTTCTGGTCAAAGGAGCCACCATCCTCTGCTCTGCCAGCAGATAAGGAGGATTTAGTTTTGCAGCAGCAGGAGGGAGAGTATGAGCTGCCTTTAAACCTTCTGCCTTGTGCATCCTGAGGTGTGTATGTCAGTTACCTGGATGCCTTGGGAAGGGGGTCACCTCAAACCTTCCTTGTGACAAACTATTCTGCAATACTGTTTCCCTGGTGTGGTGAACCTCTTTATTTGGGAAGTCTCTGGAGTCTGCACAGCTACATCCATATATATACATTTTCTTGCTATGACCTTTTTCTGTAATTTTTGTGTTTATTATAAACTTTACTGACTTTAAGCATGGTAAGAATCAATCATGGCAGAAAGGCTAATTGCAGCTACAGAGGATGGGGAGCGTGTCATTGCAGTGAAGTGCCTAAACCTACCTGCAGGCTCA
This sequence comes from Anarhynchus alexandrinus, assembly GCA_008711295.1. NCBI lineage: Eukaryota > Metazoa > Chordata > Aves > Charadriiformes > Charadriidae > Anarhynchus > Anarhynchus alexandrinus. The sequence goes on along the minus strand of VUYV01000573.1, from coordinate 217,623 downwards.
CAAAACTCTTATTTTTGTCATAGGGAAAAGATACTTCAGGTGTTGAGGGAAGACCTTTCCTCTTTCTAGCAGAAGACAACTTATGAGAAGGAAGGAAGCCCCAAAGCCCTTAAGCTGTTCAAGGGAGCTCAGCCATTGGAGCTTAGAAAAAAGCAGTCTTTCTTACCTCTTCTCCTCCCAGATGAAACCCGTTACCTTTTTTTTCCCTCTTTGGGGAGTGGGTTGCCCTGAGTTGGTTGTCTTCCCCTGTGGGTATCAGCCCAAGACCTCTCTGTGCAGAAGCAAGGGCACAGGACTCAGCATAATTCACTGGGTCTAGCCTGCTGCGTTGTGTGTAACCCCTGCAATAAGCTGGAGAAACTTCATCTTCAAATAAGTGAGGTGGGATTTTTCATTTGTGCTGCACCAGTTGGGAGGCTTTTCCAGAGGCTCAGCACTCTGGTGGTTAGAAATCTTCCAGCTTCCAAGTTGTATTCAGGGGCAGTTTATTTCCATTTGCTCTTGAGGCAAGACTGTTCCTTTAAAAGTTTGTTGTTGGTTTTCCTAGTGTTTGCCTCTGATAACTACAGAGAACAATTGCAATCCTTTTCAGCCTTCCTTTTGCTGTATTGAAGCAGCTGATCCCTTAGGGTTTGCATGAGCAAGTTCAAGTAGGGAAGACAGGCCAGCTGTGGCATTGGAGAGTCCTGTGAAGGCTAATTTACCCCACATCCTCATCTTTTATTCATGTCCCAGCTCACCTTGCAATTGTCTGTTCCAGTGCCCCTGTTTTCAAAACACTGAAACTGAGGTCTTCCTAAACACCAAGTATGTTAGATCTGCCACATTTGCGTGATCACAGGAAATGGATTCAGGAAGAAAGAGACCAGGTTAATCAGCCATGATCCAATGTGATAAATAGATGTTGCTTTTTATTCCGCTTCCCTTTTCTTTAATTATTCTTTCATCTGAGGTCTGATGCCTGGCACGCTGCTGAGATCAGACTAATGAGCTTCTACTTTGTGAATCACTTCAATAAAAGGTCCCTGTATGTTGTAGATCCCTGCTACCAGGCAGACATTTCTCTGATGATGACGGACTCCCTGGTTTCAGAGCAGTATGTTTTTGCATTTTGCTTCCACTTTCTTCTTGCACCCATGTCCAATGCATGTTATCCATGGAAAAAATGCAGCAAATATTAATTTAGCTGGGGGATCTGGGGTCCCAAAACTAACATCTGTCACTTGAACTGCAGTCTGCCGGAGCTGGTTAGTTAAATAGCCCTGACTTGGCTATCTCTGCTGGCAAAGGGAAGTAGAGTGATCACAGGTGGCTACCTATCTCCCCCAGGAGACAGTGGATGAGGAGAGGGGAAAGAATAGCACTTGGGCTCCCTGGCATCAAAAAGCAGTGGTAGTCCTAAAAAGCAAATGGGAGTCTTCCTTCTGTACAGCAGCTGGGCAAATTTTAATCCAAAAAACCCAAAAAGGGTGAAAAAGTGGAGGTCTGGTTTATAAATGGCTTCCATACTCTTTTAAGTTGATAAAATTCAGTGGTATATATACACAGATATTCCATGATAGTCGTAGATTTGTTTCCTAACTCCAGAAGGGATAATACATGGTGCATGATAATTTCTGTCTTCATACTTCATTATTTGTATATAACGAATATAAGATCAAATGTAGCACTTTCATGGTACAGGGGGCAGCATTGGCCTGTGTAATAAAATGTACATTGTGTATGAGAGACAGACAAGCGAAAAACATCCCACTTCCACCTCTCAAACATAAAAGTAATGATTAAAAAACCCTTTGAGACAACTTTGTTCTTGTTTTGAATAAACAGTATTTATTTAATCCCTTTGCATCTGAAGATGTGAAGGATGACCTGGAGCAGGAAACTCTGCAAGAAAGTTGTACAGAGGCTTCAGGTCCTCAAAATGGTCTTCTTTGACCTCCTTGGATGTTTGCTGGTGAAAAAGGAAAAGACTAGAAAGCCAGTTCTTGTTTAATCCTCTAATTAGATATTTCTTTTAAGTAATTAATTGCTTGGACTACTCACATCTTACCGGCTTTTGCCAAGGCTTTTCATAGCTGAGTTTTCTCCTCATTCTTTTTTGCAGAGCGTTCTATAAAGCTTGTCTTCCTTTAACCATCACTCCTCTCTCATGCCTCCTTCCTAAACTGTCATGTTTAGTAATATAGGTTTTAAGGCTTTCTAGCGCTGTGGAGGTCATTAAAGAAAAACAGACTTTTAAAAATGTCCTTCAAGAGTGACAGTGCTTTTGTCAAAGTTGCAGTGCTTTGAGTGAATGCAGTAGGGACTTTTATGGAGCTATTGCAATGCCATGCTTTAAGTAATAACTTCAAGTGTCATCAGCATGGAAATTTTGTCATTTTGGTAAGCCTCCAAAGTTGAAGAAGGCTTCTACAAGTTTTCTTAAATCTGCGTTCACAGAAACTGAGCAACTCTGGGTCAAAAAGGACAGACAGCAAAGGAGGTATGCACTTGTCTTAGTGGCGATATTAGTTGATAGTATTTGACAGAAAAATTCTTACCAGTCACCAGAGCTTTTAATCAAAACTGTCAGCTTGATTCACTTGACTGAAAAAAAGTTTAAATTAACAACTTCATCAGTTGCATTTTTTGTGCTGATGATTTTACTGTTGCTTTTTTGGTGTGTTGGGGTTTTTTTTTATTATTATTTTGTTTATTTTCTTAGATAAAAAGCTAAAATTTGCCTTCCCCTAAAACTCCTGCTTGAAATTCTCCATAGTATGCCTAGTCCTGGTGGCAGTCAGAGACTGAACACATCCTTAGGATGCAGGGAATGCAGCAGTAGTTTTAATATATTATCTTTTTATATATATGTATCTGTCTATATATCTAGTTCACTGGTTTTGAAACTTTGTGAAAGTGCAGCATTCCTGGGTCAAGATGGATCTGTGCTCTTTCCAGACAGAGAAGCTAAAACTATCCATAATTACTGGATGCTAAGCAGTCAGAATTCCCCAGTCCTGAGGGAACAAAGGCACTTAGCAGTCCCTTAGATTGCTGCTCCTTGGCTAGCTTTAACCCTTGCAGCCTTGTCTTCCAGCCCTCACTTATGGTGGCATTAATGGCTCTGCAGCTATGGTGTGAGTCAGTTACCATCGAGCCCTAAACCCTAATCTTAGGCAGAAAAAATGGAGATAAAATTTCATCTGCAAACTAAAGTTTCAGAGGTACTTGATCTAGTTTAACAAAACTAGAAAATGGAATTGCAACAGAAATCTGAAACCAATGTACTTCATTCATACCAGTGTAACTCCAGATGCTGACAGATATGTTGCTTGTTCACACTGGAATAATATACATGGTTTGAATTATGACTCTTTAGAGCAAATTCAGTAGGCTTAGGACCTTATGATGTTCTTGACTAAATGGGACAGAGGCATCTACGCTTTGATGACAGTTTCTTGCTGTCAAAAATGCTTAATATTTACGTGAATATTAATGCTTTTTCAGCAGCCAAAAGCTGAATCAGGTACAAGTAATTCTGTTCACTACCATCTATTTGTAGTGAAGTGTGACAGTTAATTATGCTATTAGATGAATTGTCTGATTTATTCACTTTGAGTCTCATGATTTTTTTATTAACTCTTCATACACTTAGCACAATGGTTACCTTCCTCAGAGTTCAACCTTCTGAAGTTATGTTTTACTCAGGATAGAGTACTGTAATTCTGGGGTTTTTTCAAAAATGCATACAAGTCAGCTGCAATGTCTAAATATCTCCCAATCACTCTCATATTTCAACATGCAGAATTAATAGGATAAATGCAATTCAGTGATATAGGTGATCCCCTCTCCCTTCTCTTAAGCCCCTCCCAAAGAAACAAACAAAAAAATTGTTCTTAACTGAAAATGAGCAAGAAACTTTTTTCCTGCTAGGATAAAGACTGAGCAAAATCTGCCAAACTTATTTTGGCATTAGAAGAATTAGCAGAAATGTCAGTGTTGTACAAACTGTTTGAATATAGTATTAGCATAATATTTTGGAATATGATACTGGCAGACTCATAACAGTGTTTGCTATAACTGAAGTTCAGAGATCCAGACTCAGACATGCAATAATGAAAGCAAAGGCAAATACTCAGTGCAATTTTGGTTGGAGGCAGCAGTGGTAAGAGAGTAAAATATATTCTGGATTATTTATGCATGGACAGACATATGAATACATTGTTGTCGTACTAATTATAGAACTTGTTATAACGCTTGAAGCTTTCATTCTGTCAAATCAGATTAATTGATGGGAGAAAATGCCTCTTCACGCAGGCAATATGTAGGAATAGCAATAGGCAACGTTTCAGCACACTTCCAGTGCCCCGTGCTACCCTTTCAGCACAGGGTTGTTCGGCTGTTTTTGCTGCAGTCCAGCAAAGATTTCAGAAATCTTGCTCTTTGAAATTATTGCTCCAGTTTGCTCGTGCTCCGTGAAGTGCTGTTTCCGTCAGACAGGCTGCTGCCTTGGAAGCATTTTTGGATGCATTTCAGTGGGCCTTTTAAATGTTATTGCTGTCCCCACTTAGCTCTGGTGAAATCTGCAAGGAGGACTCTGAACTTTCCCACTCTTTTTCTAGTCTCTGCTTAAAAAATAAAAGAAAGGAAACAAAGGTGACTTTAAGAAGAGTTTAATCCAAGGACAGAGCTTAGTTTACAGCTACATGATATGTCAGAGGTGGCTCTGGCCATTTTGCCTTGCACTTGTGTATGAAATACCTGTACCACCACCCTAAGAAAGGCACACGCTGGTATTTTGTCTGTTTTGCTGAGATGCCTGTCCTCGTGGAGGCACAGCTGCCCTTTAACACCTCTCTGCTCTGTGTTGGCAGCACCCTCCTGCATCAGCAGTCCTGCAGAACAGTGCACTTAGTACAGTCTCTGACAGGTGGGTGGGCTTTTGCTTACCTGAGCTCTCCTCTGCTTTTCAAGACATGGCTAATCCATCAAGAGGTGGCTTACTGCCGCTGTCAAATGATGGTGATGATAGTCAAGCACTTTAAATGGCATGAACCAGATGGTGCCATTCCTGCCTTTTGGAGCTGGACTCGCCGTGTGCCTGCGACTCATTGCCTCTGTGTGGCAACATGAGTGCAATAGCTGAAGCAGTGCTGTTTGCTCAGCCTATAAACATCATCCTTTTGGAAGCTACTCTTGCTTACCATGAGGTGAGCTGTCAGTTTAAGTACAAGGCAAGCAAGATGATATGTGTTTGTGGCAGATACTCATGGGACAAGTTTTACAGCCACTGTTCTGCTGTTTGCTATCTTGCTGGCACCTATCACAAAGTCAGACCAACAGGACTTAAACAAGCAAGGGAATCCCAAACATGAGCTCAAACATGGTGATACCAATGCCTTGCATTCCTATTTTTCCCTGTTACTCCCTCGGTACCTTAAAATCAAATGGGCGGAAAGAAAGACATTGTGTTTTGTAACTGCTTAACTGCTTTACTCACCATGGAAAGGCAGTGACACCGGCAACACACTAGCGGTGGGCACCAGTGTAATGGGAAGTAGTACAGGCAGTGAAGAATAAGGTTATATTCCATCCTTTCTGCAGGAGGAGTGTAAGTAGACAGTATGCCCCAAGCTGATACGGGTGTCTGCGCTCTTGTTGGAAAACTGCTTACTGCGCTGCTTGCTCAGTTCTTTGTATCATTTAAGAAAGGTTCCTAGAGAAAACATACCGGGTTGTCCTTTGTAATGCACAGGAGGAGAGAGGACCATCTGGGGAATTATTCATGCTTTTACCCCTCATAACTTGTCTCTTTTCCTTGAATGTGTCCCAACTTGACTCAGCTGCTTGCTGGTTATATTTGAGGATCTCAGTTGCAGAAAACTGAAGATGGTTAACAATTGCAGCAGCGCTATCCTTGGGTAACTCCTTAAGAACTACTCCTAGGAAAGGATTCAAACTGCTTGGAGCTGATGGCTGATAGAATTTAGCACCTTGTAATGGGAAGGATAAAATTCATGAAAGAACCAGCTTTCTGAAAATCAACATCAAATACTTCAGAGACCTTCCCTGGACCTAGCATTGCAGGCATGTGGTTGAACGTCATCGCAAGGATGAGGTGACCTTCTCCAGGGCACAGCCAGCCAGACTAGCTGAGGTGCTAAGTGTCTGTGGTGCAACAGACGCAGGTAGGATCCTTATGCTGCTTCAGCTGCTGGGAATTCCTCATTGCCTCTAATTAATTATTGGAGTTTCTGTTATCGGGGGTGGTGTGGGGGGGGGGGGGTGGGGGGGGGGAAGAGTTATTGTGCTGTAAAATTTTGTTAAAGAAGGAAGGAAACTTTATTTTTAGGAAGACCTGAATGACTTTTTTTCTAGTCGTCTTCTATACAGAGCAAAGCCAAATGGAGAGGTTTATTTTGTTACCACAGTGGTGTTGCTGTGTGGGATCTCATCAGGGACCTCTTTCCTACCTCAGCTCCAAATTGTGTCACAGCACTAAATCAAATGGGGCAGGAAGCCACCTTGTGTCATGATTCCCTCGTCAGTGCCATCCCTGCCTGCATTGAGCAGATAAACTGGTGTCTTTGTCTCAAGTTCCTTCAGCTAAGTGTCATAACCGTAAAAACGTTTGCCTTTGGCAGCAGCAGCATTCTCGGACATGTTCCTGATTCCTCTGTGGCTGCCTTTAGACTTTCCATTTGCTTCCATGGGCTCCGACACTGGTGTCACTCTTACCAATGCTCTTTCCTCTCCCAGTTCATGTTTTGCATATCACCTTGTTTCCTGCAAATGCTGCGAGCCCTATCTCTGCCCATAATTTGTATAAATATAATTGCTGTGACATCATAGTGGTCTAGCCCTCAGTTTCCTCAACAGTTGAGTGCAATGGCATTTTTGTCTGCATTCTCCTGATTTGGCCCCTGTCTCGGGGACCGGTTTTATTTGTTTTTACAATTAGCTATCAGAATGCACAGTCCTTGTGTTTAGTGGCTTATGATCTCAAAGACTCTTGGAGGTCAAAATACAATGAAACAAAAGGCCATGCACCATTCAAGGCCGAAAGAACATCTAAGTTCTCCTGTATCACCTTTTTAACAGGATCCACTCGATATTAGTTTAGTTCTTCAAACTGTGGGGATATCCTAGCCTGGCACAGAATCTCATCATTCTGTTTTTCCTTCTCTCCTCCTTGCTTTCTTTGCCTGCCCAATATCTCTTCCCTGCTTGACCGTCTTCATAACTATGACACTAGTTCATAGTTTTTCTGATATATCTGCAGTCTATATTAACTTTCCTTTAATTCTTAGTCTCATCCCTCTCTATTTGCTTTTAGTTATCAGCTGAAAATATGTTTTTTTGCTTTCCTTCATAACTTTTTCTCTTCTTTCATTATTTATGTATTCTTTCTGGCACTATCTGATATTTTAAAGGTGTAATTTGCATAGTAAATAATAACATGGTGAAGGTGAAAAGTACCTGGGTTCTGCTAATCTTAACTGGTTGATTATTGCTGAGGAGAAGAATGAGTCACTGCTTAAATAGATAACATACGGGTAAGGTACAGACATACAGGTTATACCAGCATCAGATTGTTGTTGGCTTATATTTTACTCATGAGCTTGAGCTGATACGTTTATCGTTTCAAGGGAAAATGTTATTTAAAAAGTGTATGAGTTGTGGCATGTTGGTAATACATCTCTGTTCCAATGATGATTCCTGGTAATAAATGAAACTTCATGGAAAATGCTCCTGACTAAAGCTGAATGGGAAAAAATGCAATTCTATGCATACGGCAATAGAATTGAAAGAGGTATACAGGAAAAAATGAAGTGTAAATGGGGATATTTGTTCTGCCAGCTGCTTTATGTAACTGTGGTAGGCCACATGTCCATGGGCTTAAATACCTGCCTCTGGTTTTCGCATGAGTTTGGTTTTTTTAAAATATCTAAAACCTGTAGGAGTTAAGAGTGAGGGAGGTTTGCCTCCTGCGGCAAAATAGAAATCTCAGCATCTCTGTGTTGATTTGTGTGAATGCTAAAAGCAACAAAGGGTTTCCTGAAATGGGATGGGTTGCCTTGTGAAAGTCTAATATCAAATGCATATTGTATGCATGATGGCAAAATGATGCAGAAATAATGAAGGACAATAATGTCTTGCTCTTACGGTCTCCTCCTCATCAGTGAAACTCCCCATCCTTCCCGTAGACAGGTGGTAACACTGTGCTGGTTCTCAGATGGGGACTCTGAGATAAGGAGTAGGGAAATGATTACCTGTCACCTATGAAACATGTGGCTGAGCTTCTGGGTCACTGGGTCATCTTATTGACAAGATCGAAAGTGCCGCAAAGTTGGTAAAGTTCTAATAATGTAAGTTTTAATTCAGTATAGGCTGTTGCCCTTCTGTCAATACAATATAACTTTTTATGGAGCCGTGTCTAATCTCACTGAAATTAAAATAAACCCTGGCACTTTTTCTACTTTGGAAGAAAAGTTTAAAGATTTGTGGTTCTACCTCAAAACTTATTTTGACTCTTCTCACCATTGGTGAAAACTGCCTTGTGCATCAATGGATGCAAAACTTCTAATTTTCCTGCATATGAAAGACACTCTTGAATATGCAGAAACAAGAGAGTGAATTGGTAAATCATTGCACGAACTCAGCAGCACAGTTTCAGAGCCTGAACCCAGTTATATGCCCTCTTGCACACAACAGATCCCAAAGCAGAAACCCCGCTGATTTTGCATAGATGCATAAATCTGCAATTTTATTTTTTTCCCATGGTGTAGGAGAATCTCTGTGCAGGCAGGGTGATCTGTTTTTACTTTGTGTGGCTGGATTTTGAGGTAGTCAAGTTACATGACTAAGAATTGCTCTAAGTCCTTTAAACAGAGACTTGTTTGATTAGGCTAATTAATGTATTCTTCACATTTCCACTAGCTACTCAGATCGTCAGTGTGTGGACTTGCACAACTAGAGCTGGAAGTCATCACCAGGGAGCGTGTTTTCACTGGAGCCTGTCTTCCCTCACATGGTGAACTTCTCTGTTGCAGGCTCTGCTTCTCAAGAGGCAACTTTTGCAATACGCGACAAAACGCGCTAAGGCTAGGACAATGTTTTGACAGTTATTTTCCCTCTGCTGTAGTGGCTTCAGCTGAAAGCACCACGTCAATAACCTTAACTAAAGAGATGCATGCAGGGGATGTTGGCAGAGGTGATTGATTGGGTCGGTGCAATGAAGGAAATCCCTGTCCTTCCTCCTGCCCAGAGCAGGAACCCCGCAAGTGTAGAGAGGGATGTCCTGTATCTTGGTCCCTGCTGTGCCTGGGGTCAGTACAGGGGTGCTTCAGGGGACCCGGAGGCAGGCATCCTATTGCAGAACTGGGGTTTAAGCTCCCCTGTGCAAACCTCTTGAGTTTGATCCATAGGTCCTATTTCAAGCCTCATGCATTATGAATAATGTGTTCTCTTTTAATGTATTGTTTGTGGTTCTTTTTGAAAGGCATCGATATATCTGTGACTAATGTCTTGGGCTTGATCTCTCTTCAGTGTATGGACTTCCCCTGCTGTGTTTTGGGGTGCTTCAGGCAATGGTGCTTTACTGATTTATTTATTTTAAAAGTGGGTTTTGCCCCAGTTGAAGCCTTACAGCCCGTGCTGCGTGTCGCTCTCTGAGGAAAGCAGGCTGACTGCAATGAAGCAGATGGCTGTTTGCCAGGAGTGAGTCGCTCACTTTCTGTAATTTACCCTTCCCTTTTTTTTTTTTTCTAAATGATTTGGCTTGGTTGGGTTTTTCATCAGAGCCAGCCCTTCTCCAATAGCCCGTTCTTCCTCGCGCGCCTCTGTTTGTGTGTGTGCAGGAGAGAGGGAGGCAGAGAGAGAAGCCGTGCCTGGGCTATGCTGACAGACGACTTTTTCCTCAGTTGTCAGGTTTCAAGCCTGTCGGCAGCGCTGCTGGTAAGTGGGGGGAAAAAAAAAATCACGTCAGGGTGGGGGGAGCGAGCCCGGAGGGACCGTGGGCTGCCACTCGCACGGGGACAGCGAGGGGACAGCCTTATAGGCAGCGCATGGCCCTGGGACCCGTGCAGCCACCCCACTGCCCAGCTGCCCTTGCAGACAGCTCAGTTGTCAGCAAGGGATTTTCCTCCCCTCCTCCCTTGATAAAGATCCCTCAGCTGGTATTACTGATTGTATCCTTGGCTTATTGTAACAAAAAAAAAAAGGGGGGGAAAAAAGAAAAAAATCCGTGTGGGTTTGCAATCTGGAGATGAGCCTCTAATCCCCTCGGTCAGCCCGAGGATGGTGGCGTGCTGGCACAGCTGCCCCCCGCGTACACCTGAGCGCTGGAGGGCTGCCCACGCAGCCCCACTTGCGGGGAGGGGGGAGAAGTGGCTGCCAAAAATGTTGGCCGCTCCCGGGCAGCGTTAAAGGTGGAGCGTGTGCATGTGTGGGGGGCAGCATCTGTCCTCACCGAGCTTTAACCAAAGCGGTAACCTGCAGCTATGGAGTCACCGACTAAGGAAATCGAAGAATTTGAGAGCAACTCTCTGAAATACCTACAGCCAGAGCAAATAGAGAAAATCTGGCTTCGTCTCCGAGGCTTGTAAGTAGTACTTTTTTTTTCATATCCTTCTCCCGTTTCCTCCCATTGTCAAAATTATTGTAGCACTTTCTTTTTCCTTTTTTGCCGGTACCTTCAAAATCTCCCAGGAGTTTCCACACCTGTTCTCCATAAATACAGTGACTTAATCTTTGCAAAAGATCCATTTGCTTCCTTAAATTGAACTGCTTGTTACATTGAACAAACATTTTCCAGTGGGAATGTAGAAATGTCATTAGTGAGGCATTGTAAGATATAAGCAGTTACTGAGATGCTAATTACTTTAGCTGCTATACTAGAAAAGTTTTGTTACAGCCTGAATGGTACTTAATTGGATCCTCTGTTTNTTTTTTTATATTCAGACATTGAGATAAAGAGTGGATTCCTGCCCCCCCCCCCCCCCCGTAAATGTACAGCATTTCTGGTACTGACGTGGTTAATAAGGACAAAATAGGCAGAAAAGGCACAATTGGAAAACATTTCTAACAGCAGCAAATTCATGTTCCACAGATTGGATTGTACTTATTAATTTATACGTTAAGCCTGACTTGCCATGAAATGATGGGACACTGCCTCCTGAGTAGGAAAAAAGTAACTGTGCTTAAAGAAGAACCTGGCACTGCAGAAACGTAAAAGTTTATAGGCTGTAGAGTTTGCGTAGCTTATTTAGAGTCAATGTCTGGCGTCTTTTTCAGATTCTCAGGATGTAAAATACTGTCTACCAGCAATAAGATCCATTACTGGTGGGAAAGCATTTATTTGCCCATCAGATTTTGGCCAAGGCAAAGAGGAGCATTACCATGTTAAGCTGCATCCCTCCCTGTGTTCAGAACTGTTTCTTTTTTTTCTTCAGCCTCACATGTTAGAGTTATTAAAATTTCAGCCCTCAAGGGAAAGGGGGGAGGGAAGGGAGCAAGGAGACTAGGAAACAGCAGAAGCAAGAAAACGTAAAATGAGTAGGCTAATAACTGAAAACAAATGGGTCCAAGTTAAACTTGGGTTGCTCTTTGAGTGTTATTTTATGTGAGCAGCGATGCCATATTTTGTAAAGCACATCCAAAACTTCTGTAGCACTCCAAGCAGTCTAAGAGACGTGCATGAATATGTATTTCTTTCAAGGCGTCACTCCAGGAAGCCTGTTTTGCGAAGGAACTTAATCAAAGTAGATGACAGCTGTCTTGTAAGCCTTCCAAATAGAACAGCCACACAAAACAAACCCTCTTATTTTCAAGTCTGTGCCATGCTGTAGTATTAGGAGTCCTTGAATTTCTGTGTAATATGGAGTTTAGGAGCATGCTGATTCGGATTCCAGCTGAAGTTCATAGATAATTTTTCAGCAGCATTGTAGTTCAGGATCTCTCCTGCTGTTAGTACAAGGCAGTGTCTGAGTGTTTTACATCAAGTTCCGGTCTCGTGTACCTTTTGGAAATTTGGCAAAACTGTAAGACTTATTCTAGATATGTAATAACTAAACCTCAGGCTGTTTTTCAGTATAGCCCTCTCTGTTGGCAGTGTGTGTGAGTGTAACAAACACATCCTTTCTCCTCCAGAGTTTCAAGATTTCTTTGCCTAGAGTGGAGATAGGGTTTTGTTGGGGTTTTTTTTTGTAGAATTCTTCATCACAAGATGAAAACTGAAATGTGTTCTGCTCTAATTAAAGACTGTAGAAGATTTTCAATTCCCAGTCATTATATGGAAGCTTTTAGCGCGTGCATACACACACAGACAAACTGGTTGCAGACTGAGGTTTGGCATAGAGTTTCATGGTTTTTCTTGCCCGTTTTTATGCGTGCCTATATGCGTAAGAAGGATTAGATGTGCACAGCCATCTTAATTAACTCTTAAATAAGATGCCTCATCCTGGAGAGATCAAATACTACTTGAGAAGACACCCCTCTCCCCTGCCTCTGGCACAGCTGTCTCACGCAGGAATTAGTTAAAAGGCACAACAGTGCTACCAGAGCAGAGTTACACAGGTAGTGAGAGAAAGCACACTGCTGGCTGAAACTGTGCCCCTGAGTTGTAGTCTGCAGCAGGTAGATATCCAGGAGGTCACTGAAACCCCTTCTTAAAGGAGAAAGGCTGTGATGATTTAAACAGCCTCAGGTGCTCAGTGTTGGGTTGGACATGTCCTTGGTAGGACTTCACCTGTGGCTACTCTGGTATCTTCCTCCCTGTTTTCCCACCCCCAGTGCCAGCTGGTGTGTTAACTCACAGTGACTCAGTGGGCAAACCAATATTCATCACCTCTTGCAATTCCTGGCTTTTCCAGGGGGTGGGGGAAGGGGTTCTTTTAATTTTCACCCCATCTCAGCCTACTTGGTTTGAAGGGAATGGAAACCCAAAGGCTGCAAAAGGGGTAGTTGAGCTGAGGCTCTTTTCAGTCTCCCCTAATATAGTGTGTTTTCTTCTTAAGCAAGTCTGGCGAGGGCTTTTTTTTGCCATGTGCCCAGTACAGTTTGGTCCCATAGGATGGTTGGGCTTTGGAGGTTTGGGCACGGGATGTGCATTTTCAAGGAACAGGGGAGGTCTTTTGGACAACGTGCAAAGGGCAGGTTTTTGTGAGGCTGAAGCCAGGTGCCTGTTGCAACATGAGTCATACGTTGATGATACAGACAAGATACTGAATTTGCCTCTGGAGTGGAGTGGAAGGATTTCCTTCTCCTTTTCCTTATGTATCAACACATGGCTTCTTGGTTAGGACAGCCTGGTTGCTTTGCAAGGATGGCAGTATGAGGCGATGGTCCTTAGGCCATGTACAGATTCCTTTTGCTTTTATTGTTAAAGAATGAGCTAAAATACTAATGCAATAACATTACTGAATTGTTGTTCCTTGACACATACGTGTTCATGGCTTAATGATTCTGTGCAGCAATTTATAAGAGAATCAAGTCAGTGGACCCATGTTTTCTCAGGTTTAAGGGAGCGTGATAAATTGCCTCACTGGGCAGTAAGTTAGCTGTAGCAAAATATTTGGGTGTCTCGAACAAGGGATCTATGAAATAAATGTTGTATTTTATACATGACCTATTAGATATTAATTTAAGTTTAATCACAACTTAGAAAAGAATCTTTTAGTGGTTTAATATTAATAAACTTTTGGAAAAGGTTTCTGAATAAGCTGTTTCCTGGGCAAAGGTACCATTAGAGGTATATGAAACTCTCTGTGGAAAACCTTGAAAGTTGAGAACTGACAATTTTGCCCTTTTTTCTTATGTTGTGCCTGAATGTCAGGGAGATGTTTACTCTGGATTCCTCCTTGTAGGAGCTCACTCCAGCCAAACAGCTGCATACACCAGACATGCAGCCATCAGGGTCCTGTCTTCCCTGGGAATGAATGCACCAGCTTTCCCTGCAGCAGGGACCTCCCAGAAACAGACCCGCTTCTGAGTTTCATCATCGTCATAAGTGAATCAGACTGGAGCAGCTTCACATCCCTTCTGGGATATTTCAGATGGGGCTTTCCCTCTTGGCTGCTGGAGGGCTGCCTGCCTCCCAGGAGTGCCTCCCTGGGTGCAAGTGGTGGCTTCGCACCACCCCGTGCCTCCCTGTCACCACAAGCACACATGCGCACTCACTCTCTGGCTGCTGATGGGCTGCCAGCTTCCTCTGCACACCGCTGGTGTGTACATGCACTCCTGCTGAGCGTGTGTTTAATTCAGGAGCAGATCTCCTCGGTTCCTCAGCTGCTGCGGGGCTGCGGGGATGTCTGTTTGTTTCCTCCCGTGGGGCTTGCCTTCGAACAGTTGCCTCTTATTCCCAAGCAGTGCTCACCCATGAAGGCTGACAAGCTCAGCCTGCAAGAAACTGTTTCTTAAGGATGTGTTGATTGTTTTCTTATGGCTCTCAATAGCTGCTGCTGCCAGAAAAAGGGCCTTGAGTCTCTTGCTCTGTTCTGTCTTCCTTGCCCCATGGATCCTGTCCAGAGGCAGCCTTTTATTCAGACTTGCCTTATTCAGCTCCAGGTTTGGACACTTGTATACACAAGAGTTACATATGAGTCTGCCCTCCCCTCTCCTGTGATTGCTAATAATGCACTCTCTTAAACTCAGGACCTTCTGCTCTGCAAAATGTATTGGTTAAGATTAGGTGGGACCCATTACAGGGCAGTGTTAGCAGCAGAGCTTGGAGGCCTGATTTCAAAATATGACTGCATGGTTGATTTTCAAGCTGACGGTTTTTCTAGGGAAGTATGAGCAGTGGTGACTGTGTTGGGGTGTTCTTGTTTTAGCACTTGGACCACTAGTTGTGGGACTGTGAACTCCCATCCGCTAATTAGGACTCATAAAGCTCCATGAAGTGGCTTCAGTTACCTCCTGATTTCTCAAGAACAGAGAAAGCACTGAAGCCCTTTTCAACACTAGGATTAGGTGTTGTGTCTGACGGCATTGAAGAATGCAAAGGCATATATGCAAGGAGCTTTGCTAGTTGCAGTAGAGATGAGCTAGTTTACGGCAGCTGAGGACCCAGATCGGAGATATTTTTGGTTTGATTTTTGTTGCTTTTATGCAGAAAAATAAAACCTCAGTTTCTAGCTATTACAGTAGGACCAGCATCACTGGCACCTGCTGCTGCTCCCCCCTGTAATGCTTTAAGCATTGCAGAAGGAGAGGAGAGAAAATGGACTTTAACCTTCTTCCCAGTAGCTGGGATTATAATGTTAAATTGCTAAATACATAATAAACCCCTTCATTCTCAGTGTAGTACTTCCTCATGCGGCTGAAGATGACATTACAAACAGCAGCAATCTCTGAACTGCATCTCAAATGGAATGCTTGACTTTGAACTCATTTTTTGGACTCTCCTTCTCAAACCTGTCAATGTAGAATTGGTCTAAGAAATCTGATGGGGAAAGAAGATAGAAACGCATATAAATCAGTGTCTTTGAAAACTTCATGGTTTTGCTGAAGATCTGGAACAGTATTTCAGCACTGAGGGCATATCCTCTGCAAAGCACCGTTCATCCTATTGACAGTGAAGAGGTCCCAATGCAAACATTTGTGTAAGATCCAGGCTTGTTCCTGAAGTAAATGGTGAAGCAGCAACTGATTTTGATGGGAAAACATGGAGCCTTGGTTACCGAAGAAGATCTGGCAAGTGTGAGAGTGCCACCACTCAGTAATCTGTTTCCCTGTCTTATCTCTGTGTGCTCTACGATATTTTTAGGTTTCCTTAGTTGAAAAATGTCACATACAGAACAGCTGGTTCTGCCAGTGACAGTATCCCGATCTGTTTCATTTTCATTTACGTGTCCATTGTAAACAGGAAAACAAAGAACTCCCTTCAATTCCAGAGGCACGCTCTACACAGTGGGCTTTGTCCCCAAATATTTTAGCTGGCAGAAGATAGTAGAGGTTAAAAAAGCCTCTCAGAAAGCAGCACTTTGTTAGGAAATGTGTAAATTAGTCAGTTTTCAAGTGGAAAATATGAATATGCTAATTCATTTCCGGAGGTGAGAGAGGCACTCGGTCTGTCTTTGGTCTTGGTTTCAGTCCTCCTGAACCTCCTGAGGGTCTAGGTTTAAACTGAAGCCCTGTTTGCCCTGGGAGCAGAGCTGAGCTACCTTCAACCATATTTAAATACAGCTGCTGCCGCCCTGTTTCTTGTTTGGTTTTCCTAATGAGCAATAGACAGGGATTATTTGTCAGAGAACCATGTCAGGGAACCTCTCTGCAAGCCTCTTAGGTCTGAATTTCACTTTTCCTGTGGTTGTCATGATTCCTAGAAGGATTAAGAAGGTCTCACTGGTTAGTGAGTGGGTGCTGGGTATGCGCTGGAGGCGGCAGCACTCCAGTGTGGCATAGAGATTCTGTGAGCTGCTCTGTGGGTATGAATGACTCAACTCGTTTTAAGGTTTGTCAGGGTCTGGTTGATCCATAATATTGTTATCCCCATAGCGTGAAGAAGGGCTGAATTTTACCATTAGACTAACCCGTAACAGCTTGTTTTATACCGCGTGCAGTATAGTCCTTGAAGGAGCAAGGGGAACAGGAGAAGTGCTGCTAATCTCATGCCTGACAAATGGACAGAGGAGAGAATACATTCTAATAAATAGCAGAACAGCAACTTCAGAAAAAGTTAATTAAAAAGTAGGGTGTTTGGAGGTGTAGTAATTCAGTAAACTGATACATTTTTGCCACAGTCCTTCCGTTACTTTGTTCCACACAGTGACTTTTATTTGAATCCTAAATCAATAGATAAATCCTGTAGGTAACAAAAGAGAAAAGACTTCATGTTTAATACTAAAATGTTGACTAAGAAATAATATACACTCTCTAGTTTTTGCCGTAATCATAAAAAACCTTTATTCTTCTGGAGGTAGTACAAATGAATCATACCTGCAGCCCAAAAAGCAATTATTTATTTCAGCAGTCATAAAAAGAAGACCACAGTCTGCCATAGAAGAAAGGGGCTCCCTTTGTAATATTAAATTCAGTGCTTTTCAAATATCGCTGCTATAAAGCTTTCAATCCTGCATTGGAAACAAGGATATGAAAAAAGTTATTTTGGGGAAGATGAATTTAAACCTCGGGTCAAAGGGAAATTAAGAGTCTCTTTCTGGAATTCTTTTTTAAAACTGTCTCGGTGGGATAGGAGTCCATACAGAAAGAAATAAAACCCGATGGAAGACAACACTGAAAAATCCTCTGTGTGTGTATGCGCGTTTTAAAGGCTGTGAGGCCAGCTCATCTTCTAATCTGCCAGCTTTTGGTGGATTCAAACACTATATTAAACCCAACTCAGCCCTTGAAAGGATTTTTATTTAGCGTGTTTCTTCCTGCAATTCATGTGACATTTTCCTGTTCCATTCTCTCTTGCCTTGTTCCATCAAAAAATCACTTCAGCCCCTTCAAAATACTGCAGATAGTCTGACTCTGATCCTGACTGTTGGATGGGGGAAGACTGAGGTTCACTTATTAGGGCTGACCCGTAAAAACACTGTAGCAGCTGTGAAACATACCTCTACAGATGCGAATTGCTCTCAAAACACTGGGGAATTGGATAAAGCGGAGTTTTTCTAGAAGGGCTTGTTTGGATTCATAAGGCTGTTTTTGATCTCCTGAACTGTGCTGTAAATACTGGAAAGAATGACCTCATTGATACCAATGCATTTGCGGGGGTGAAATTAGAATCCAGTTCCTGGTCTTTGGAGCGTTTTTTTGTTTGTTTGTTTGTTTTCTTTGAAAAGCTAGGTTTTCCAAGTAATTGATGGCTTGAGAAAAGTTGTTTAGCCCCATGATGGTGCAAAATTTTCCCTCACAGTGTTAAGCCCAACTTTGTGCTTAATTTTGAATTGTAGCTGAGCAATAGCCCTTCCTCCGGCAGACTCAGTACTGCTCCAGGCCTCTGCCAAAATTTATCTGCAGTTCTCTTGGATATTTGAAAAGCAGATTAATTTTGAAGGTGTGATTATAAATACAAAGAAACCAGAATTAAAATTTTGCAACAGATTAAGAGTGCAGCTCAAACTCTGATGAAACTGGTTGTAATAAACTCAGCTGGTTGATTTCAGTGGAATCAGGATTCCTCTAAAAAAGTGGTAATGTCCATGTTGGGGATTTTTTAATTTTCCTGGCCAAGAAGGGGGGGGAGTGCAGAGCTCTCAGAGAGCCATAGCTCTACATGGCTGTCGGGAAGAGGTTTGAAAAGCTGTGTGTCTGCCAAGGAGTCCAATTCATGTCACAGCAGTCTGCCTTGCCTTCTTTGGGAGGACCTCCACGCCTAGCAATTGGTGACATTGGGTGAAAAAGTCCACGTGAGCTCAGGGATGCAGCAGGAGCAGATTATCATAGTCTTTCTTGGAGAGACAGATGTAGGAGACAATTTAGTCATTAAGATGCGTATGGACATGTATGATAAGTTCCATGCTTTTCTTCCATATCTGTCAAGCTGTGGAGTCATTTTGTTATTAATGTGACACTTTGAATGGCTATTAGTAGGTCTGTGTCATCACTTTAGGAGTGATTTCTTACACTCCTAGGGACAGATACTATTCATGCACAAAACTCCTAGCCAAGACAGAAAGTTGCACAATATCCATCTGTAGCACGAATCCTGGCTTGGCGCAAATCTCATTTCAACACCAAGATTAGCACAAATTAAACATAAGATCTGTGCAATTTTTAACAGCTAAGGCTGCACAGAGCCATTGAGCTACAGCTGTGGCATGCACTGAGTCCCTGTAGAGCTCATGGCACAAGCTACAGCAAGCATCCAAGGGCAAAGGAGCAGAAGTAGAGCATAAACCCCCTTGCAAGGCTGAGCAGTTCAGATGGTTGCTGTAAATGATGCTCAGATCACACTTCCTCCCATGCCTCCTGTGGAGCAGCTGGTTTTCTGGGATTCACTAGCAGTAAGCAGTTACTGGTGTCTGCTAAGCAAAGAGTCTGAATACACAATTTAAATATGCTCCTATACACATATTGATGCAGCAGAGACAGCTACAGTCAGATGGGAGAACTCTTTTTTCAGACTTGCTTGAAAAGTGAAAGGAGAGGAAACTGTGGGGGTTGAGGCTGGGAGGGGAGAATTCAGAGATCATCTACAAAAGAGCATACTGACTCATAAAAAAGATGGAGAGGAGAACCAGAGAGAGGTTTGTTGGTTGGTTGGTGTTGTTTTTTTTTAAAAAAATAGGTGGTAGTGGGGAAAGAGATAGTCCTGTGAATTCTTCACGTCCCTACCTGTAAATATTTGTTAGATTTATTTACTTCCAGATTAAAATAGCTCATAGCACAAGGTATATGCAAGTCATTTAGGAGTTTGAGTTTTGCTGAAAAACACAGGGAGAAGGGCTGCCTTTAAGGGCGTTTGAAAATGCCACCCAGTCTGTAGCGCAGTGTTTTTTTCCTCACTCAGAGTCTAACAGGAGACCTTGCAGGTAAACCTGGATGCTGCAAGAACACCTCTGGTTATAAATGCTACACAAAACACAGTTTTGTGTCGCTTTCCCAGCATGTCTTTGTTCAGGCGAATGAGGGTCTCTTCTTTAGGAGGCCATTGCTTTATTTCTTTAGAGGATGGGGGAACTTTCTTTGGTATCTTGGCCACGTTCTTCTTGTAACACCAGTCAAAATTCTCCCTCTCAGTGTTCCCATTAGTGTTGTCTGATTAGTCATCTTTTCTTTCCCTCTTTGCACTAGTGTTCCAGGTGCAGAGAGCCTACGGATTTGGATGCAGTTTGACTGGTTGTGTAGATGAAGTCATTCACGTCGTACAGAGAATGTCTTTAAAGTGCTTTGCAGAGAAAGGCTTTTGTATAAATGCTCAGCGATCTCTAGAAGACCTGTTTCTAATTAGCTCAACTGCAGTAAAGATATCTTCTTGCAAATGGAGAAGAATGAAATTCCTGAGTTATGCAAATTTGATGAATAACTTGGAGTAAATTATCATAATAGTCCCACCTAGCCTCACAATCTATGAAACATCAAATTGCATTTTGAATTACCTATTTACCTTACGGAGGCAGATCTGCTCCTCTTCTGGGCCAGAGGCAGGGAACTATGCTCCTCTCTTACAGCAGCCAAACTTTTCAGAACTAGCGTCGCTGTCGCAGTCATGGCACCTGGTATGTGGAAAGGACAGGACTTGCTTATTTAAATACATCTTTACATCTGAGGCTTCTGAAGACACTCCTCCCTCTCCCCCCATGGTTGCTGTGGCATCTAGATGCTTGTGAGACAGCTGGTGACAGCATGGAGTAGGGCCTTAAGGAACAGAAATCTCGCACAGCCTCCTCCATTCTCTGTATGCACGCTCAATGCCTGTTCCCATCCACCCACCCGCCCGTCCCAGTTCCTTCTCCCAAAGTTTCCCCCTGTGTGGTGAGGAATTCCCACGCCGAGACCACAGGGCACCGTTTCTGAGCCGCAGACGGCGGCGGATGCTGCCTCTCCCTCTCCTCCTTCCTCTCTTCCTTCCCTCTGCCCTCACGTCTAATTCGGTGGAGCCAGCTGTGTGCCATCACAACTGTGTCATTCACGCTTGGTGGGGTGGAGGAAGGAAAGAAAGATGGGCAACATTCTTTACACTCTGCAGAGAATAATGTTGTAGTGATACTGCAACGGTGTTGACAGAGTAGCAGGCAGTCTGCTGAAGGTGCTGAGCTCTGCTGCAACCAGCAATTTTGAGGATAGGATCCTCCATGAAACCACTTTTCCTCTGCAAACAGGCTTGCGCTGGCTATCCCAGAGGACCATCATTGTTCAGATGACTTCCCCCTGTAATGTCCCTGCTCCTGGAGAAATACAGAGTGCTGGGAAGCCCAGAAAAAGAGCATTGGCTCTTTATGAGAAGTTTAAAAGTTGCCTTTTCCTACGAGTGACTAATAATTGGTCTATTAATGAGAAGAGACTGTCAGGACAATAGCAGTCCTGACTTGCTACACAAAGTAGTGTCGCTATAAAAGGCTTGCATAATTTTAAAAAACTACCAGTGTGCTGAAGGAGGGGGTGGTTGGGAGGTGGGGATGGGGAAGTGAACCTTCTTTTGGAAAGGGAACACTGCATCTTTGTGCAGCAATTTTTTTGCCCCATGTTTAGGCTTGTTCAACAGTAATCCGAGTGTTTCAGCCTGTAACCTAGAGTCAGGAGAGGGCCTGGCACAAAAACACGAGATTTAAAATTCTGCGTCACACCAGCTGTCTACTAGCAGACAGAGGGGGTGGGTTGTTTTCGGGGGGAGGAAGGTTGGAGGGGGAAACAATAACAAGCAACAGTCTGATAGATTTACTAGAGCTTAGGGCAAGATGCAGATTTGTTTAGTGACTTCACGCACGTGGCTGGTCTGGTCTGATGTAATTCCAGTCCATTTTTCCTGTCTTGATATTTAATCCAGGGTATGAAGAATGATTCCCCCCTCCCTATTGTCATGCATGCTGTAACTAATCAGAGAGCCACCCTGCATGAAACAAACTGGACAGCTGCCTGTTTGGCTCCTGCAGAACCTGAATATGTTCGTTTTGCATAGTAGCAGTGATTAAA
Organism: Anarhynchus alexandrinus; assembly: GCA_008711295.1. Classification (NCBI taxonomy): domain Eukaryota; kingdom Metazoa; phylum Chordata; class Aves; order Charadriiformes; family Charadriidae; genus Anarhynchus; species Anarhynchus alexandrinus. The sequence continues at coordinate 196,059 of VUYV01000573.1, read as the reverse complement.
ATAAGTTTTAATCTGTACATGCTTGTTTCTTCCAGGGTCTAACAGCTTTTTGCCACTGGGGAAATGGAATTCCCGCTAAACAGTATAACGTGTTTCTAACGTACACGATACATCAATATTGCCCTTATACGCACTCTGCAAAATTCTGCTCTGCCTTATTCCAAGAGGAACTGTTCCCTTGTGCACTCCTTGTTGATATGAGTAGTTTTCACAAGCTCTTTTCTTAGGGAGAAGAACAGGATACAACTAAAGAACGCACAGGAAAGATTGCGTATATGCTCACTTTTTTGAGACATTGTAATAGCAAGGAAACGGCATCCCACTTGCGGAGGTCAGTGTTGCTGTGCAAACACAATGTGAAGCACATCTATGCTTAGAGCAGTGGGGAGGTATTCTTCCCTCCCAATCCCTCCTATCCCATTGTGCACTAAGTGCCACAATCTCTTCCAGTGGGAGAGGCTACAGAATAGGCATGTTGAAGTACCACCCATCCTGTACTTTACAGGTCATCACCTTTACTAATTTCAGAGCCAAATGTTCCATAAGTCATCTGAAGTGGCCAGCTAGAAAGCAATGCTCGCTCAGACTACATGTATTTTTCAAATAGTGAATATATGGAGGTCATACAGTATGGTATTTTTTTTTTTTTTTAAAGCATGAATACTGAGAACTGCTGTGTATTCTTTTCAGACCTCAGGACTTCATTTTCCTGAAATGTACTTCCCTGTAACTGGATTTTTATGAGCACGCACTTTTCTTGAGAATGTGATATGTGTGAAGCACAAGAGAATTTGCTTGTTATGTACTAAGAAAAAGCAGACTGAGCAGTAGATCATATTCTTTTCAAAGGGTTACATTATCAGAAGCAGACCCGTTTTACTTTTTACTTCGTATTTTTCTTCAGCTAAATCCACACCGACTGCAGTGGCAGGGGTTTTTGTTGGTTTTGTTTGTGGTTTTGTTTGCTGGTTGGTTTTTTTTTACATGAGCAATGATGGAAAACAGTAAATATGGAGGAAGAACCTCAAGATTTCAGTAATTGTACTGATTCTCTACAAAATCCACATGAATGAAATAATATTTTTAGAAGGTTTTAGAACATTTGCTTTAAAATCCCAGTCCAGTCTATTGCCCAGTACAGGGCAGTTCCAGTACTGAATTTGAGTTTGCCCTTCTGATTTGGCCTTACTGAAAACCTCATTTGGTGATGAAGCTGGAGCACTCAGCTGTCCCCGTGGGGTTCCCAGGGCTCCCTGCAGATCCTCGTACCTCAGACTGTCTTAGTCAAAACCTTCCTATACATACAGTGCTCAATGCAGACTAATTAAGTAAACTTTTCCTTTGCAGCTTTTTCTCCTCATTTGGTATACGTACTGTGTCGTGGAAAGATACACAGCAGTTACCTTGCCTCTTCTGATAGCAGATGCTGTTTACTGAAGTTTGAGCAAGCCATGATTGCCCTTTGTTGAAATGAAGCTAAACAAAATCATGACAATTGATCATGGATCATCTTTATGTCATCAGAAAACAAAATACCTTTGATACATCTCTTATGCTACTGCTTGAATAAAAACATTATAGCTGCATGGGGTCTTACCCAACCCTCCTCCCCAGGGTCAATAGGTGGCTGCATTTACACCAGCCTTGGGAGATGAGATCAAGCCATCGGTCAAGTCTGTAGTGCCAAGTAGGTCAAGCCAGTTGTATCCTCATTATTTGCAGGAGCAAATCTTAAGAGCGACTCCCTTCTTACCCCATGCCCTTTTTCCTCCTTCTTCCTTCCCCCTCCCTTAACTTGAATCCCTGCTTTGCTACGGAATTGGTGCCCAGCACTCTGGCTGTGTGAACAACGAAGAAATTTGGACTGGAGTGCAATTTAAGGTCATCAGCTCTCGTGAGAGCATGTAGTATAGTAGTATCATTAACATCAGCCTGTTCAGATCGTATCCATAACACCTGTCTATAACACCTCCAGGCTCTGTCCACTATTTATTAAATGGGTAGAGAAGGGATTGCAGCTACCTTGAGCTGTACTGCAGAAGATGTTCCTCACCGCCTGTGCAATCACAGAGGCTTTTCTGTAAGGCGAATTTGAACACATTGGCTCTCCAGCTATGCTTCACATGGACTCTGTAAACACATTAGATGCCCAAATGACCAAGTGGGAAACTGGTTGTTAAGCCACAGGTAAAAGCCCTGTCATGGCAAAAGGTCACAGCAAAGCAGAGGCAACACAAGAGACATCAGTTGATCATTCATATGTCCTAATGATTGCAATACATTTTAGAGATGCAGCTTTAAGTTTCTTTTTTGCCCCATTGTTTAGCAAACTCAGTAGCTAGACTGGTAAAATCCAGCTAAAATTTATCAAAATAGTGTTTTCCTTGGGCAAAATCAATGAGGATATTTTCTGACCTTGAATTATTTACATACATTATGTAATGATTGTGAGTTGAGAGCAAGCTTCACTTCCACTTTGTAGCAGGACTTCTTGTTTCCAAGATGTGAATGTTTTCCCCTACTTTTTCAGCTGTAAATCTGTTGTGCCTCTCAACTGTCTTGTCTCAGTTTCTACTGAAATCAATTGTATCTATTTCAAGTTGTGAACATTTCTTGTCTTTGTATGCCTGCGCCGCACATGCCCATGCTTCAGAGTGCGCAAGGCTCTTCTAATCTACTTAAAATGAGACAAGTGACTGCCTCATCCTCTCATGATTTCTCTATCTCCCCATGTAGTTCAGGGTCCAATTTAAAATGAGTCCTCTTGTTTTTCAAAAATCCCACATAAACCCTCCATCGAATTTCAAGTACCAGCTGAAATATTTTCTTCTTTCCTCACCCACTTCTTGCCATTTCTTCTCCTCTGCTGTCACTAGTCTCTGTGATTATATTGTTTTTAACTTAGCATAGTATTCTGGTAAACAGCCCATGTGGAAGAAAAAATAAATAACTTTTTTTTTTTTAGTTATTGACTAGGGAGTGAGTAAAGCAAGTAAGCTGGTCTTCCAGTTTCAATTAAGGAATTAAAAACCCAGCAGGAGTTGATGGCATCATACCCTTTGAAGTCTGGCGATCTCAATATATTTCTGAGTTCTGGTCAGGGCTCCCATGGGATCCTGAGCTTTGACGGATGCCGGTCCATAGTCTGTGCTGTGAAATTGGGTTTTTGTGAATTGATTTATACATGGTTATTAATATAGGCTTTGGTAACGTAACATAAATGCATCACTAATCCTGTGATGATGACAATTAATTGGTAACGCACTGCATGATTCAGAAGATCGAGCTGCTGGGAGAAAAAATTTTCAGTTTATTTAAGCGACCCTATCAGTCAGAAAATCTAGCTTGGCCTGAGCCTCCAGCCCCTCTCCTCTACCGGGGAGTGATGTACAGGGGAAGGCGACTACCCCTGATTGCTGTGGCACTGTGATACAGCCAGAGCGGGCATCTGGGCTTGGAAGCTGGGAAATGCTCTTAATCCTCCTGCCTAGATATGGCCATTGAGAGGAAATCTTGGGGATTCTGGACCAATGAGCTGGAAGGACTTGGGGACAAAAGCAGTAAACATGAATTATGGTCGGCTCTTACAGAAAAAGGAAGGGGAGAGATATCATTCAGTAAAACCATAGATTCGCTTATGGGTAACAAAATAGCAGGAAGAATCTTCCAGACTTGACCTGTAGACAGACTAGTTTTTCTTTTGCCAAATTTCATCACTTATCTCACTGTTGGTTTGCTAAACTACAAAACAGGCTTTTAGTAGTGTTATCTTAACACCTATTCTAACGTCAGAAGCCCAGCTCTGGCAGGAAAGAAAAGAAAAGAAAAAGACCGGTGAGAATGTGCATGTTACAAGGTGAATGTTTCATCGAAGTAAAGTGGCTTTTCTCTCTGTGCTTCCGAATGAGCTGGTAAGAGGAGCCCTGCAGGGAAGCAGAGATGAATAGCCCCGGCTTGCGTGAGCTACGGACGTGGTGGGACTCCAGTACTGAAGGACAGACGTTGTTGGGTGCTTTTGTTAACGGATGATTAAGCTCCCACTCACATCTTCAACATGCTAATTATAAAGCTTCTAAATATAGAAGAGGAAAAGTCCCTCTTCCCCCTCGAGCCTATGAATAACTCATTTTAAATATTTGCTTGTGGCAACTGTTTTCTTTAACAATTGTGGTTCCCCTGGAGAATAGGCGTTTGTAAAATGTTCCTCTTCAGGCAGGAGTTTCCTTTCTCTGCGTGTAGCTCTGATCATATTTGCCGATGTCAGTGACAAAAATAAGGGTATGGCAGGCAATCTCTGGCAAGACTGCATCAGCTGAAGGAGTTACTGTCCTGGTAGTTTCCTTTGCCTCTCTTCCACCACACAGATGGCAGTATGAAACCCATAGTCTTTGCTTAAAGCTGCCAGTGTTGGCGGTTTAAACCAAAAGGCTGAACTTTGCACTGAAGCAGCTGATGCCCGGGGATGCACTCGCATCCACCAGCTGTGCTACGAGGGTGCTGACCTGTGGCAGGGTGCTGTGCACAAGGTGGCTGGGGACAATATCTTTTTAAACCGCTGCAGCGGGATTCACTTCAGCTAGTCTCTTGGTGCCCTAAAAAGTCATTGCCCTCTTTTTCCCAGAGAAGCGCGGATACAACCTGAAAGCAGACACTGTGTTAGATTCAGGCTTGTGCGTTGTCAGCCGGTGGTATGAAGGGGAGAGCACAGGCCATTGAGTTTTAAGGACTTCAGAAGATCTATCTGGCTTGCTAAACTTCTTTGACCAACTGTGTGTGCCCTCTGAACCCACTGCAATGGCCAAGCAAAACAAAATGCATTAGATTAAGCTACTGTGAGTGCTGACTCTGAGCTTCAGCTGCAAATTGAGTCATGTCACCATCTCAGCAGGCTTAGGGCATGCTTGTGGTACTTGGCATTCCTGAGTTGGGAAGCATTAACTCACTGAAAAGTGTCACCTGCACTCGCCTGTGTGTACCTCATCAGGTCATTAACTGCACATCCGTCAGTGTTGGCCTAAGGCTGATCACCACAGTGAAGTTACAAACCTGTAGAGACCTTACCAAGGGCAGATACAACACTTAGTCTCTAGCAACAGTGTGCAAGCAGAGCGTGATGCTTATTAACTTTCAGATTTTAGTATAAATTTTCAGGTATGAAGTTAGGCAAAGATCCTCCTGCAGCACCCACCGTTTTACTCCATGTACTGAAAAGACGCCATTAATACCAAACCCTGTGGAATAAATGTGGAATAACACCACGTTAACCAAGCCACTATTATGAGTAAAAAAATTTAAGTGGTTTAGGTAATTCTTCAGAGGCTGTGTGGGAGTGAAAGAGCAATTCATCTAGCTAGTTGATATTCTGAGTTGTATGATTATGGGGCAAAAACAGAGCAGTTGTCAGAGTTACTTAATTCCCCCAACCCCTCCGCCCTCACTCCTCTCCGTACCTACACAGTCGCATTAACTCACTCATCTCTCTTAGAAGGATAAGGCCTGAGAACGTCATTACCAAATTCAGACACAGTTTTGTTTTTCTACTACATTCTCTTCATCTCTGGGTTTCTAGATGCACAGGAAGGGTGGCAGTGTTTTGCAACAACTCGAAAGTAGTTATTTGGGTTCCAGTTATGGCCCACTGTCATAAATTGATGTGCAAAACCCCATATAGCTAAAGCCTCAACCCTGATAATAATACACTAATGGAAAATGGTCTGAAGGGAAAACATAGGAAGAAAGTGATTTGCCTGAGGGTGCACCAGAATTAAATTGCAGAGGTAGAAACATAACTCTGGGAACTGATACTTAGCCTTGAAGAAGCTGACGAGCATTGAAGCACAGAGATAAATTTTGTGCATCTGTTTATTACAATGGGAGTTGAGTGCCCGTATAGCTGTAGCTAGCTACATCTTGTTGCTGCTTAAATACCTTCAAAAGTCTGTCTTAATTTTATGTTGGGCCAGTATATGGTGTTGTTCCTTTGGCCACACGAAGGATTCATTCATCCCAAGAAGAGCAGATACTGAAATAGTGGGCACAACTCTCTTGTTGATTTCATCTCATTTGAGTCAGAAATTTTGTCCTACCCACCACTTTGTTTCGTTTTGATTGTTACAAAATACCTATTTTTAAAGCTCTTACTGGGTTTATTTTCATTAGGCTCCAGCAGCCTTCTTGTACTAGGACTGACTCACTTCATACTACACTCGTGCAGGTGTAATTGCATTAAGCTGAGTGAAGTTATTTCTAGTTTACACAAGTAATATAGGGCCTACCTAGTGTGAGTCACCTGCTAATTTTCTTCAGCATGAGAAAAAAAATAATCTACCGTGTTCTAATTTATGTTTTTAATGTAAGCTAAATGTAGACCCGTGAGTAATACATTCCACAGCAGGTAACAGGAGTTGAATGGATGCGGCAGTTCTGGCATGGCACGTGCGCAGCAGGAAAAGAAACTGAACTTACACAGATTTGGTAATATCAATAAGCCTCTTGCAGGTATGAGCACAGGACAGCCCACAGGTGTGGGAAGCTATCACACCACCTCCTTTAGGTCTTTCTCATTCTTTTCCTCCTGGGAACGAGGGATAGCTTGGATTTGTTCAGAAAGTCACGTGTCCCTTGAGCTTGACTGGAAGATGTGTGCGTTTCCAGGTTTATCCTAGAGCATCTTCTAAAGGCAGGTTAGCAGCTAGTTCCTCTTTGCATAGACTCCTCCTGGGGAGATAAACCAGGATAGCTGGTCGTGCATCTTTTTTAAAATAATCAATCAAACAAACCCAAGTAAACCTGAATCCCTACCCTCCAGTTTTCTCTTGTTCATTCACGCATGGATGCTAATTGCAGCCAACCACTGGTGCTGGCTGTGCTATTAAAAGAGGCACCTTCTTATTTCCTTGTTTGCAATGATCTCATTTAATGGAAGGCAGGTGTAAGTGGTAGTTTGTAAGCATAAAGCAGGTAGATGTCAATATTGTCTGTGTTTCCAAAAGCAAGCTGAAGGCTATACTTGGAGACAGCTTTATTTTATCAACACCATCTTTTTATAATGTTGGTAAGTAGCATTGTTTTGAAATGCTGGAAATTCAGGCATACAGGATATTTTTTTTCTGGATATCATAAGCTGCTATTGGTGTTCCTTTTAAAGAAAGTGCATTCAGTAGCAATACTGAATCTATAAACAAGGGTTCCTTTAGTTATATTCTCTTCAACTGTAACATGCAAATTCAGCGCCGGTAAATGTGGTCACTAACTTGGTACGTGTAAACCTTGACTGTAATTGGACTGCAGGTGTGGAAACAGTAAACAACAATAATAAAAAAATGTATATATGTTTTTTTAGAACTCCTATGACTAGGCAAGTGCTTTTTTCTTAGTACTGTCATCTGTGATAATACATGGTTTTCTAACACAGTAAAAATATTGTTGAGTAAAAGGAACGTTAAAGGTGAAACTGATCTGAAAAGTGGTGTTATTACTCGGATGCAAAGAGCACCCTAAGGCTGGGTCACCTTTTTAAAATATACAAGGATATCTTAGCTAATGAATGATATCTTTGCTCAAACGTGAAACTTGGCTGAAAGAGAAACACTTTATAAAGTTATATGAAAGTCATTAACCAATAAAGAGAAAAGTAGTTTTGACAGTGCTGGAATGCGCCATAAAACACTTTAAGGGGAAAAAATTAACTTGTAAATAACTTTGAAAATTTAAAAAGTTATATAGCAGAAATAAAAATGTAAACAAATTTGGATTTCTTGGCAATAATATTTTAATCAGCCTGGATTGGAATGGCTACTCAGATGGGGTTTTTTTTCAGCTTTTTTTCCTTTTTTTTTCCCCCAAGAAAATTTAGTGAAGTCCTGTATTTTTCAGAATACAAACTTCTGAATCTAAACTCTTCAAAATGAATTTTCTACTTTTCCCCTTTCTGAAATTGAAAAAATCCCTTAGAATCAGAAATGTCCAAGTGGGCTTCTGCTTTTATGTGTCAGCATCCTGAATGCTAGTAAGCTAGAATCTTGACACTGCTATGAATGTTTGCTCTTTTACTCCTTTGCATCTGTTCAAGTTTAAATAAGTAATTCTTCACACAGTGAAGTGTAAATGAAATATTTTTAAATCCTTTTAAAGTAAATATCTAGGATTTTTAGGATTCTAAAATGGCCAGAATACAGAAGCAGGTACAAGCATGAGTACGATTTCTAAAGGTAATATTGGATTAAACATTTGACAGCCAGGAGACACTATTCATGCTTCTTATGAAGTATAAAATAGTACTACATTTCTTTTTGCCATGTTTCTTCTTAAGAAACAGTACCCCTTGTTTGGGTTTTCTGGGCCTGCCTTAGCCACAGTTTTCCATGCGCAGTAGAATCAGAGATGAAAAGGCAGAACTTGATGCTCATAGCAGTACACCCATTGTAACAATATTACCTACATATTGAAAAGGCGGGGACTGTCTGCTGGTGTATGGCTAACCAACCGGGTGTTGATCTTGCACTCCTCATCACAGTCCACACTGAGACTTGTTCCCATCACTACTTGGGAAGTTGAGAGATCATTACGTTTACTTTAAAACATAAAGGCAGAGCTGAGCTTGAGTGCAGTCAATGCCCTGTTTTGCCAGGCACTGTGCAAAGCCATTGGAAAAGGCTGTTGTAAGATCAAGAACTCACAGACAACACAAGTGCTGCTGCATCTCTGCAGCTAACTCTATTGCCACATAGGGAACCATGCAGCAGGGCTCACAATTATTGCCTTACTCTGAGCGTTGGCAGCTTGTGCCATTGCCTGCTGTAGAAGACAAAATCCACCGTGCTAAGAAGAGTAAGAGGTTTACAGCCTTTGCTGCAATTGGTGTGGTGTAAGGTTTGGGGAGGAGAAGAGGTGCTGTCAGCATGCTCATCAGCTCTTGCCATTCCTCATCCTGGGTTCAGGTCAGCTAGGTCCCAAGATATGTGCAACTGAAGTGAAGCTCTGTGGTGTGGTATCTGGGTTTTGGTGGAGTAGAGAACTTGCTAGGACCTAGACTTTCTTTTTAGAGCAAGGCTGCTGTAGAAACGCTGGAGTTTTCCACTGAGTCACCACAGCCAATGTGGTTGGACGCATCACCTAACCACCACTTCATCTTAGTGGGCTCTCCACAGATAAGGCCATACTTACCTGCTGGATGGAGACATAAAAACTACTTTACTATTAAGTAGAAGTAAGTTTCTGCCACTTGGACTTCCTGTTAAGTCATTTAGAGTAGTAACTAGTTTTTTTCCTAGCTGCAGCAACCCTGTCTGACAAGAAAGGGCAAGATGTGCATACAGGCAAACACACACACCTTTTTCTACTAAAGTTAGTGGCCACCACCAGTGAAGTTAGCAGAAGGGAATGGCTACATCAGGTTTGGGGCAATCTCATGGCAGAAGTGACTTCACTTAATTGCACCTGATTTCTCACCCTCTCCTTTTCTCCTCCTCACTAGTGGAGCCTTCTTATCTCAGTTGTATTTTGTTCTTTTCCTGCAGGAGAAAGTACAAGAAAACATCACAGAGGTAAGAGTAAATCGCAGAGGACTGGAAGGTATTTGTGAGTTGTCTGTCTCTTTTTGTTAGGGGTTTTGAAGGAGGATTTTCATGTTACCAGATTAGTTTTGTTCCCAGGCAAATGCCATTCTACTGATTGTTTCCCCTTTTGAAGGTCCATCTTGCACTGCTGCTGCTCCAAATCCCCTCTGCTGCTAGTGGTAGTCCTCCCCTCTGACGTTAGTGGTAGTTCGCCCTGAGTAAGGACAGAAATATTTATCCTTGAGGTCAAATCCTAATAAATGTCACGCTGTTCCTTCTGCAAGATCTGCTGGTTCTAACTCCTATCGCTTACTCATGCTGTAATAACAAAATGGATTGTGGGTTTGTAGTGTTGCTAATGATCTGTGCCTTTGCAGGAGACTGAAGGAAAACGGGGATCCTGTTGATTAACAGGCCCTATTACAGCTACCTGATCTAGTTATCTTACTGCCTTCTTGCAGGAGGGAGGCCCAATGCGGGTCTTTGACAGATTCATTTTTCTTTCTTTGGAGCCCTTGTGCTTGGTTGCTTCAGAGCACCCACTTTGCAGCACAGAGTTGTTTGGTGCTGAGCTGACTCCCCCTCCCCTGCATGTGGAGTATTAATTGGTGACTTAATCTCATGGCGTGCTGAGCATCTTTAGTTTGTGTTGACTTTAACTGGATTTGAGACTCCTGCAGAGTGCTTCCTGAAGACTAAACCCTGCAGCTTTGCTGAATGTGCCCTTTAATGTTGTGTGATGATGGAGGGAGCTGGCAGATAAGCCAACGTGATGATGTGATGGGCTAAGACATCACAGCCACCCCTCCTGTTTGCTGTCACCCTGTGCCAAAGATGAACACTCCTATGCAGCATTGGCAGGACAGGCTACGTGTGTGCTTGTGTGTCACAGCCACAACAGCCTGAAGTGTGGTGGCTTGAGTCATGGATGAGGTGGGTTTGAGCTACGACAGTTTAGTGGAAAATACTAATTTGGAGATTTCTGTGCTGAACTGTGCAGGTGAGCATTGTGTAGTGTGAGACACGAGAACAGGGACAAGGTAAATATGCTCTCAGTTGTTTTCCTAAATGTGGAGCTGACACTGTAGTTCTGTTTGCAGCTCTACTTTTCTCCCAGTTTCCCTTGTTGCTGCCATGATTGTTAATTAATTATGAACGTGTCTCTGGCCAGAGGTCTTGAGTTGCTACAAGAGGATTTTTTCTGGGGCTGAGATGGTTTCCAGAATGAATGATCGCTCTGTGTATGTCTATCCCCTGCACTGCTCACATTGTCCTAAGTAATATGTCTTATTTCATTGTATTTTCTGTGTACATAACCATGGCATCAGAGAGGTTTGTGTTCATCTCTTCTCTACGGAAGAGTTTCTGTAAGCCCTCGGTAGAGAGATGAAGTACGTTAAAAGCTCCTACAAGCCCAGTACACTGTTGTATCAACGACATAGAGACTTGAATATGTTGTTCTGTTTAAACTTACTATCACAGGGTTAAGGTTTGTGCCCCATGGGATTTTGGAACTTTTTTCTCTTGCTGTTACCCGTGCCTGCTGCCTGACTGATGGTTGTATGGCAGATGGGCTTTGTGGCCCTCTCGTGTCTAACAACTGGTGTGAGCTCTATGGAGGCAAGAGGCCACTCCACGGACTGACACACAGCAATTGCTGAGCAGGTACTCCCGATAACCTTGCTCAGCGGGTGCTGGCTGCCAGCCGGAGGGCTGTGTAGCGCAGTGGGGTAACTGCTGGGGCTGGGAACCATGCTTTGCCAGCACTTAGGGCAAATTAGCTGGCTAGTAAGCTTCTGACTTGAATTTGCCACCTGCTGGTGACTGAGGTATGATGCTAAATGGGAAACTGCACATCTGATGCAGAAGCATAACATCCATTAAAGGAAGTGGTACGACAGCAGTTCATTTGAAGGTTGGGTTTAAGTAGTATTTCTCTGTTGAGTTGGTAATTCCAGCAATGAACATAAACCGATCACTTGGCTCAGGTCTCCACCTTCATTTTCCACATTCATCTGTTGCGGGGTTTTCTTTTTCCTTCTGTTATGTTTTTTCAAAATGATCTCAGCGGTTCCTACGTCACCAGGCTGTGGAGGGTGACTGGCAGCTGAACTGAAATGATCTTTTGCTTGCTTTTGCATCTTCTTCCTTTTGTTTCTATTTGGAGAGTGTTGTCACATAAGAATGCCTAGGTGATAGTAAGCAGCGCTTAGCTGTGTAGGAGAAACACTGCTGTCCTCTGTACCTTGCAGTGTAAAGAAACAGTTTTCCCTAAGTGCAGACCTGTTGGGAAGGAAGATGAGGTACGTGCAAGAAAACTTGAGGAGAAAGAGTCGGAGTAAAATCTGAGCCATTCTAAAATTGTCATTGGAAATGACAGACACTGACTCTTGCATTGATCATTCTGTTAACTGTGTTGACTCCAATGCTTTTGTAACAATAATGTATTGATATGATTTTCCTCTTAAACTTGAAAGTGTCACAGCTGTCTAGACAACACTAATTTCATTAGTCCCAACCTAGTAATTGCATCTGAACCGCTGAACTGTGATGTAGATTAATCACAGCAATACCAGAGAAGCAGGATATTTAATCAGAACTTGGGTCATCTATCATCCTCCTGTCTAGTTCCCCTTTGGTAAGTGAATAGTGGATAACTTGTTAAACAGAGACTGGAGAGGGAGTCAGCAAGAGGGAGAACTAGACAGAAAGCCAAAGCTGTCTTGAACTTTCAAGTCCTGTGTTGGTTTTGCTTTCTCTGGAGCACTTGAGACCTTAGTCATGTTTGATTTGACTGTTGAGACTCCCAGTTATCCTGAAGATAACCAGCTGCGGGCTGCCCATGTTTTCCTGGAAGATGCTTGGCACCTTCAGCTCTCTGGGAGATTAAAAGGGAAACGAGAATTTCAAGTAGCCCTTGGCAGTCCCCTCCTAGATTAGGTTTCTCTGCTTGGGTGACATTCAGCTAGTGCAGTCAGTTTTGCACTTCTAAGGACTCACTAAAGTCCTATTTATCTTCTCAAAATTTGTCAGATAAATAATCTGTGTTAGTATACATTTGTGTTGGTATACATTTTCCTCCATTATGATCCACAGCCATGGATTTTTACTCTGCCAGTAACACAGAATTGCATGTGGTGTTGTTTTAGTTTAGCTGCATGTTGGTTAATTGTACAGTTTAATTTTCTATTAAGATGCAAATGCTTCTTTTACAGTGAACTCATTTTAGATAAAAGTCAAGTAAAAAGAGTGCTGATATTTTATCCGTCCTTCATGGATGGATTTTTTTTTTCCCCTCCGTAAGTACCTGTTAATGCTATACATGAAGTACAAAGTAGAAAAGGAAATGTAACCAAAGTGCCTTTGAAATATAGCTGTGACCCTGAAAGAAGCATCCTAACAGGCCCTGCAAAATACTAATGTGATTTCTTTAAAAAAGATTGTACTCTAATTAAAAAAGGTTGGCATCTGATACAAACCACATGGCCGGAACATCAAGCCTTCCCTAATTTTCATAAGGGTTTTGTTGTTTCCACTTCAGACGATCAGGCAGGAAACTCATAAACCAGAGATCTTTTCCATCCCTTTCCCTCATTTTCCTGTTCTTTCTCATCTATGTCTGTGCTTCTCAGTTCCAGTTTGTTCCAGCATTTAGTTAGTATACTCTTGGGGGAAAATGTGAATGTGAACATGTTCTTCCTTAAAAAATAAGTGTATGGTGTATTTATGTTAGTGTGTAGCACAAGAGGTGAAACCATACATGCAGAAATAGTGTTACATACAAAATAAGTGGGAAAGTGTATTTTTTCCCCCCCCAACTTCAGTTCATAGTTAAGTCATCTTTAAGTTAGGTGTTTAGTCAGGACCAGGTCATGTGAGGAAGACTCTGTGCTGGGATTAATCTCGTCCTTTAGTGCTGTTAAGACACACTAAAGTGATCTTCATTGGAATGAAGCATCACTGCTCTCTCAAAGCTGATTGAGTAAGGGCGTCATATATGGTGGTAGTTGTCACTGTCATTGGTAGAATAATGTAGACAGAAGGGGACCTCTGGAGGTCAACTCTTCCAGCTCTTGGTGCTTGAGAACATCACTGTGGCCCTGATTAACTCTTGGCCAACTTACTTAATTTGACAATATGCTTAGTCCTTAGTTCTGATACCATTTCATTTCCATAGCTTATCTATTGACCTTACAAGGTTATCTTAATTACAAATAATAAAAATACCCCTAATTCCTTAAGCTGTGCAAGTAATTATAACACTGCTTAGCTCAAGTTTTTCTTTATATATATAGTATCCGAGCAACGCCAGCAATATAGGATGGATTAAAGGTTGATATCCTAATCAGTAGCATGCACACACGCAGAATGTATGACTTGATGTGTCAAAATTCTTTGCAAAGCGTAGTCGTCTGGGTGCTGAGACCTCCTCTGCTCCTGGTAACTTCAGTAGGACTTTTTGAAACTCTGCACTTTAGGGAAACTGATGTTAAATTTTCAATTCAGGGCTGGTGGGCATTGTGCAAAAAGAGATCTGTTGACTTATTTCTATAATATCACAAGTGGAGCTGGTTCTGTTAAATTTAATGAACATGTAATCTCAGTAAAAAAGGTATTGATTTGTTGAGTGCTCTGTATTCATTGCACTGCAGAATCATAGGTGCTTTGGGAAAAAATTGAACGTGGTCATGTAAGTAAAGCTTATAATCAATCTGTATGTGAAGGGGGCAAATTAAAGTGACATTGGCAACCTTAATTCAGTATTTCGTAGCTTTCTGGGTGTTTTACTTTGCAAGCTGAGTGATCTTCTAATGTGGCTTAAGTGCAATCAGATACTGGCAGCGTTACACAGCTCTGAAAAAGACGCTATGATTCAAGTTAACAAAGCTAAGTAGAGTCTGTGCTTTAATTCACGAAGGAAGTTTATATTACTTGGCTATCTATAGGGAAACCTCATGTCGAGAGGAGAGGAGGAAACCTACCTCCTAGAAAATCCCAGCTTTTGTTCTCCTAATGCTTTCTATAAGAGGAAAACATTGGAAATGACAGAGGCATACATGCCTTCCAGCCTTCTGTCCTTCTCCTATTTCTGGAAGATGCAGTGAGATTGGACCCCATGCAGATACATACTTCCCCCCGCTTTTGAAATTTTGCTCAATTTTTCTACCTCAAAAGAGGCAGCCATTTCTTAATATGATGGCTCTGGTAGAGGCAGGTATAAATTTTGGATTCCTGACATGAGTAGTGGGACTTATCTTTTTCCAGAGCAGGAGTAAGTTCAAAATAATTATGAAACATGATTAAATAGTGACAAAATCTTTCTTACTGATATATATTCCTATTATTTTACTCAAATTAATTTTATTCTATATCTTATCTTATATAGTGCTGAATAATTATCAATAAGTAAAAGTCCTTAATCATTAATGACTATTAAAATATTGAATATTACTGAGCATAGTTGTTCCGCTGATTTACAATATCTAAAAAATTACTGATTGTGCAGAATTTGTCCTAACAATAACACGTCTTCCTTGATAAGGAATGAACTTTACCAGATTTGAAAATGGAAAAAGTAGCTTATGCTACTTATATACTATGATGACGAGTGTCCTTGCCTATCAAAAGAAAGTTATGTTCAGGTTTTTCCTAATTGTGTTCATGTTTGGGTGAAATTCAGCCATAAACTTCAGTATCATTTCAGTGGAACTGATAACACACTCCTACTTTTGCATTGGTCCTCTATAGATGCTTTCTTTTTTAAAATTCTTAGTGCCTGACAAGTTTTCCTGATTCAAATCTTGTGGAGATGGCAAAGGAGAAGTAGTCTTGTGCCTTCTACTACTTTTCTAGGCCTTGTTATGAAAAGTTGTCTGGAAAACAGCTGCTGGAGAATAGTTTTTTCACTAGCTATGCACCCAGCTGATTAACACTCTAAAAATAGGTGATATCGATTAGATACGCTATAGCCTTATGATATTTTGGCACTTCATTTCCACCAATTGGAACCAAACAAAATAGTACATGTATGAATTGGGAAAGCTGCATGGAGAAGAATAAACCACATCTCCTGACACGTTCCTGTGGCGTTAGTTTGGCTTCTTTCAGTGACATCCAGTGCTCCTCTCGCTGACTTATTTTTAGCTAAATTGAAGTGGCTTGCTTTTTACTTCAGAGTTTTGCGGTGTTCATTCCTTTATGTGTATGGAATATAATTCTGCTTGTGGGTACACAGGTACCAGTAAGTGTTCATTTTCATTTTAGTTAATCTGAGATCTTTTACTAAGGCATGTTCGGAGAATTAGATTACAATTTGATGAGAGGATGTAACACGGAGTTCTTCTCCCATGATTTACACATAATTTGTATAAGAAGGATAATAAAACTTAATGAAGAATTCAGTTAAGTCCTATATTATTGCCTATTAGACATGATATTTCTGTAAAATACTATTGATTTTTTTTTATTATTTTTTTTTTGTTTTGCCCCTGAGAAGTGAATTACTCAGACTCAATGCATGCAACCCAGTGAAACTTCCTTAGTTAAAATGACATTAACTTTGGTGGCCATGTTGGTAGCATAAGAGGGGGGAAGCTAAGACGGTGGCTACTCACGCAGTCCCTCTGTGGACTGTGCCGCTAGAAAGGGACCTTCTTCTCTTGGAGTTTAGTATAACTGTTAGCAAAGGTAGAGGCTGCTCTCTAGAACTTCTCCTTTTGTCCTTTTCTTCTTATTTGCACTGCAATTTCTTGTTAATCTCTCAATGTTCACAGAAGATCTGTGTAAGTATCTGAAAACAATTTTGGTTTTATTTCCTGAAAATAAGTGTTAACACTAATGTTAACACATCTGTCTCCAGTCCTTCCTTCCCCAGCTGCCATTTCCCATTGCCTTGTTTCTCTTCATCCTTCTTTCCTAAGTATGTATAATCCACAGTATAAGGAGGACAGGTGTTAGTCTTGACTGTCTGTATCCCACTGGTCTTCCACTAACATGCTACACACAGAAGCAGAAAGTCTTGTCTGTCAAAAGCTTTCCCTCCAAGGAAAAGCTCAAGAAACAAGTGAGAAACCCTAAGGTTTGGGTTCCCACTGCCACTTGCTGCCCCTAGGCTGTATCACTCTACCCTTCAGTTGAGCATCCAGAAGTTCCTAGGGAATAAAACACCAAAAAAAGGAAGAAACCAAAATAATTTAAATGAATTGGTTTTTTTTTTTAACCGGAATGTTAAATTGTTTCTGGTGAAACGAATAATACCAACAACTGCTAATGAGTTGACCCCTCTGAACTGGTACTTCAAGTAGCAGACAGGTAGTCCATTGATTTTTCCCATCAAGCATTTATAGTGTACGAGCTATGGCAACTTCTAGGCAATTTTCAGTACACTGGGTAATTACAAAAAGCCGGTCATTTAAATTACCCTAAGATGCAGCATTTTCAATGCAGAATTGACTAATTCAGAACTCCTATGTCTTAGGTGTGTCTCAAATTCAATTTGAATTGATAATGAGTTGTTTTAATCCCTCTCTTTGATTTAGCGGTCAGACCAAAGGACAACATTTTTGGGGGATAAGGAGCAGAGAGGGAGAAAGGGAAAAAAAATAAATGTTAGTGACTGACATTATTTTGGCAGTTAATGTGGGAATGAGCTTTTACTTGGGGACCTCCTCTGGGAGAGGGCAATATAATTGAAGTCCTGTATAAGCTTCCAGCCTTCAAAATCTCTCACTTCCTAAATGTGTGTCTCCCTTGCAAATTATGAAGAGGGAATCCTAAGGCATTTTGTTAAAAATATATCAAATGCAAGGGATGAGGCATCCTTGCTGAGATAATTTGCCCCAGGAGAGAATCAGCTATCTCCTGGCAGTGTGACTTTTTCTCAAGAGAAATTTCTCACTTTTAATGCGGATTACACTGGAGCCACTAACAAGTCTTATCAAATCTGGGAAAGCTATAAACCCTCTTTGATCATTGCCACATCAGAGAGTCTCTCTGTTTGATTTCTACTGATTAAGCTCTGTGTTTGCTTTAGCACATTCTCAATAGACTATTCAAGTATTATGAATATTTTTTTCCCCCTAAAAAATGCATTTTGTTTGCATTTTGTTCTCTTGACTATTTTGAGATGATAACTTGGGGATGGCATTTAACTTTAATTAGATGACAGGTGAAGAAGTCCTCCAGATCTTTATGCCATATCTACACAGACACTGCATTCTCTCTGGGCCAAAGGATTTATCGCACATTAAGGTGAAAACATCTATGAGAGTCTCTTGTGAAAACATTGGCAACCCCTTGCTGAGTGTCATGCCATCTCCCCAGGCACAGGGGGACACGGCTAGTAATGTATTTTGACAGACTAGCTTCCAAGTGTTAATACCCAAAAAGGAAAATAAGCCTTAAGCCTAACAAAGGACTTGGGCTTTCTTTGTGTGTGCATTAGTTTAAATAGGAATCACACGTTAATATACTTAATACATGTTTTGATTAGCACCACCACAGAGAAGATTAAGAAGCAATTTACTGTGGTTTTTGACTGGTGTATCTCCTTCCCTCAATCTCATTCATCTACTGATGAGCTGGAAGAAATGCAGACCCTGTTACAGAATTTCATGTGTATTTTTCTGGGGTTTGAATTAATGTTATGCTCCAGTGGATGATGATGTTCGACTGTCATCATGCAGAGGAACAATTGTTCTCCTGCTGGGGAGGAAGTTCTCAAGTAGAAACATCTAGTTGTTTTGTACTTACCTGCACATATTATGCTTCACAAGGGCTTCATAAAATATCTGAGGTATTTATATTATGGATTTGTTGTTTGACCTTACTTGGAGATACTAATGTGCCTGATTGTGCAGATGGATGAGCGGGTACATGCATGATAGGTACATTAGATGCATCCAGCTTAATAAGAACGATCCCAAGCTCGTTCTTGGGTACAGTTTGGCACAGTCATTTCCAAAGACGTGTTGTGTTTTTTTTGTGTTGTGCTGTTTCCAGGTGTTTTTTTCTCAGCCAGATTTTGGGAACAGTTATAGCAGAGAACTGCGTTGTTTTCTCACAAGATGTAGGGGTGGGACTTTGGACATCTGGGCCTCCAATACCTGGTCAGAAAATCTTTTAAGTTTGTGCTTTTTTCAGTACAGCTGCTTATTCCTAACCTTCGTTCTGATTCACAGAGTACTTAAACCTGTGTTTCCCCTCACTTGCTACAACCATACCTTCAGAGAGAAGAAATAACAATTGTCTGAACATAATAGAAGTGCTATAGTTAAATGATGATTTCCTTCTAAGGTTATTACTCTTAACATGTACAAGTGTCTTACTTCTGTGCTCCTGTGCAACACATTCAGATTTATTGGTGCAAGTAATTAAGGTTCATAGCTTTGGAACCTTTCTTAACTAATATTTACAGAAAACATGTTTTCAACTTATGTTTAATTATTGTCTCAATCAGGACCAGCCTTTTTTAAAAGGGGGTGTGTGGAATTCTCATAAGTTTGTTGTCAAAAACAATGCTTTAGGCAGTGCAGAAAATGCTCTCTGGACTTGCTGATCAGTGATACCCAGTTATTCTAGGCTTGTAGACCATTGTCTCATCAGGTTGTTTTTCAGGGTCCGAGATGTTAATAGTAATGAGTAGATAGGATGGATGTAAGTGGTTCTTTCTTGGGTTCTTGCTTGTTCTTCCTGGGGAAATTCACAGCAGATAGCACTTTTTTCTTTCCTTTCTTTTTTTTTTTTCCAAAAAAAAGAGTAAAATTTTAAAAAAGTGAGAGATGCTGATGACATTTCAAGTGAACCAGTTCTGTACATGGAATCTGTTTATTCTGATTTGTCTACTAAAAGATGGTTTGAAATTCTAGGGTTTTTTTCTCCTGTTCCTATCAAAACAGATACTACCATAACTGAGTTCCACATGGGCTGATAATTTCTCTATTGGAGGTTTTTTCATCTTCCTAATAAGATTTCAACAAATTCTGGCAGTACTTAGTGATTACTAAGGACGAATTCTCCAGTTTTGTCTTGTAGTCAAGACAGAAATACTTACCTACTACCCACTGCAGGAGCTGGTGGCATCCATGCTCCAGAATGGAAATGGTCCTGTAATTTACATCTCATGGTTTTGTGAAAGAAGTTATTGGCATCAGAGCATCTGGTTAAGCCCCTCCAAAACAAAACATGTTGTTTCTCAAGAGAATGCTCAAGCAATGAGCAAGCACAGGGACTAAGGTACCGTCCAACCACTGCTGAGCCGTGCTTGTGTAGGTCATGATTAAAGCATAGTGAAGAAATAAAAATTTGGACTATGAATGCTAACTGTGTTGCATATGGATAAATAAGTGAGTTTGATCTCCCAGGCAGCCAGTCCAACACCTTCTGTCGGAAATAGATTTGCTTAGAAGAGAAAACCAAGACTGTCATAAAAATACATTGTTCAAGTTCTGAAAAGCAGTCAGCTTGTTGCTGCTTTCTCTTTGGACTGGCTAAGCCATAGGAATGGTTGTACTTCAGCTTTCTTACAGATTGCAGTTGTGATATTTTTCAATATTTTTTTTTTCTTCCCTGGCAATACTGTGAATGTTTTCAGATTGTGATGACAAATGCTCCTTCTGGGAGTTTCTGCACTAATAAACAATGGCGACAACAACTTGCTCTATTTCATGTTATAGCTTCAATTTTAATGACTCATGAGACAGAAAGAACTTGAGCACCGATCTGTTCATTGACAGAGCTTAAAGACACCAAGGACTGAAATGACTAGTGGGTATCGTTAATCAGCAACCCTGTTGCTATGTCAAGCAATGCTGTGTTTTGATGGCCATTTTAAAGAAAACTCTAAAAGCCAGACCAGGTGAATTCATCTCCAGTCCTGTCCTAAAGCTTGCCGAGGTGAGGGGCTGGAGGGCTGATAAGCACCACAACTTCCAGAGGTGAGAGCTTTACCCACAGAGCCTGAAGGACTCAGCCCTCAGCGTGCAGTTGCCTAGAGGAGGGCAGTGCTGGAGGTCATTCAACATCAGGGTCTGGAAGGATTGTCACAGCTACCTCACACCTGGAAGCAATGAATATCAGTGTGGAGTTACAAGGATACAGGGAATAGATGTGCCTGTCCTGTTTTTAAAGTGAGATGTGAATTAGCTGCAGACCCCAACAGTTTAGCAGACCATTCACGTGAGGAAAATCCTAAATATCTGAAGGTTTTGACTCTTTTTGGGACCAAACCAGAAGAAGTTTGGTGATGGCAGAAACAGCCTCTCCCAAATCTCTTGGAACTTTCCGAATGACCATTCCCAATACGTGATTTGTTCAGTTTCGTTTCACCTCTGTTCTCAGCTGGATGGTCTGAACTCTGGGAGTGCAGCGTCCCAGTTACTCTGTCTGTGGCACCCTATGGGCAGGGCAGTGCTGTGTTTTTTGTTAGTGTCCTTGAGAAACAGTGAGAGACCAGTGACAATCAACATCAACTCTCACCTTTTTTTATCTCTAGAAAGCAATGTTCAGCCTTTACTTATCAGCATAGCCTTGATGCTGTGCTGTCATCTGAATTCAGAACTGAAACATCTAGGAAGGAAAAACCTGGGTTTGCCTCATCATTACATGACCAGTAATGTTCACTTGGGTGGAATTTAAAGAATAGATACAAAGATATTTCCGAATTGCAGCTTTATTATCTTTAAATGCTTCATTTAATACTAACACATTAATATGAGTTGCACAGCGGTTAGAATTTGAGACGGGGCTCCTGTCTCAGGTGGTTTCAGGCTAATTCAGGACAGTTAAAAAAAATGACAGAAGGTGGTACAGAATCTCGCAGATGTTTGAAACCTGCAGGGAGTTTGTCACATCACTAGCAAAAGCACTTTCCTCTGCCATGTGCAGCTGGAAAGCTGTGAGTTGCTCTTATTAATCCAGTGCTGGAAACATGGAAGGCTCTGAGAAAACTTGCACACTGTCTACAGACCTGCATATAGAGAAGTTGTGGCTGCAAAAGGTGTAGGTGGAAGAAAAGATGACAAAATTCTTCAGTACCTTCATCTGGAAGGAGGTGTTAGAAGTTGAGAGAGAAGCAGAAGCAGGAATAACGTAAGCTAAACCGTATGAAACTGTCTTGTCCTCTAGCATAACACTTCAATAGGGCTGTGATTAACATATGAGTTGCTATATATTGAGAGCGGATGAGGGACTTGCTTGGGGAATCAACAGGTTAAGTTCTGTGTGCTGAAGAAAATGGGGAAAATGGTAAACAAAGACGTGACTGGCTTTTTCTGATGCAGGCTTTGTGATGCCTGCATATATGTAACTGCCCATTCTTAATTTGGAAAACTTTTGTTATAGTAAGAGCAGACTTTGCAGCGTTCACCTGCTTATTCTTCCATCTGTTTGCTGAAAGGATGTAATTAGGAGAGCGTGTTTCTTCAAAGCGTCATATGCACACAGATTCTGCAAAAGCTTTCATTCTGAATTAGGAATGTGCTACCCAGGCATCACGTTTTATGAGCACATCATGGGTTTGTCTCTGTGGAAGGATCTCAGCTTGAGGAACAGACATAGAACATTAAGGAAAGCATGAACACAATAGGAAACACAAAAGTGTAATATTTTTTGCTTTGAACTAAAATTATTAATATTTAGAAATGACATGCATTTTCAGTGGATTAATAAAAGACATCCATATTTTGGTCAGGAATACACAGAGGAGTCTTTCAATTGCTGCTAGATTTGTATCAAGGGAAAAGAGAAAGGCACCAAATGAAGTTAGTTTAACTATACTGTTAGGCATTACTCTTATCTAAGAAAGATGTCTAACAACCATTTTGAATAAGAAGGCATTTAAACTGCCATAACTATATAATACGGTTTTTAATAAATCTGTGTTTCGATTCAGCAGTGTTTCCTGATCCGAGGAGTATTTCTCTTGAATGAATGTAGGTTACTAATGTTCTTCTGAAATTGAGTTGGAGCTCAGCTCACTGAAAAATAGAAAGCTTGTTATTCGAGCAGAAAAATAGGTATCACAGTTATTAGGTGTTAGCTGTTTCTCAGATCTGAAGAAGGATTTGTAAGTTTGGAAGCGCATCTTCTAGTGCTATCAGTTGGAATCCTACAGATATAATCTCAAACAATTGCTGACACATAGACATCCTATGTTGTTTCACAAAACCACGTGGCCTCTGACTTCCAAAGGGCAAGGGTCTTCCGTATGTCTTGTGTGCCAACCCACTGCAGATTCTTTGGATGCTGAGGGCGCTTCAAATGTCCTGACATAGGTTTCTTTAGGTCACCCTTGTCACTGTAAATTCAGGCTGAAGTACAGTTGCAAACTGGGTTTTGCTGAACAACCAAACTTCTAGATGCTGTAGAGACATCTTAGGTCACTATCAGGACAAAGGTATTATTTAAATGTTTTCCTGTTACTGTAGTAGCAAAATCATACATAATATTGGAAAAGTAATAGTAATGGGAAACGTGATTTGTGTGTGAATATGTGTTTGTAGGCAAAGAAAGGAAGGAGGAAACGAGTGGGTAGTACTGGGAAAGCAAGGGTGGATTATAGGGCTGTTCAGCTTCATTGCATGATACAAAAAACAGTCGAGGTTGCGGTCAAGGCTGCGAAGTGGTTTATAGGAAATCAGTTTGATGACTTAAGTGGTTTTCCCAAACATACCCATATCCCACAAGCAGTACCAAGCTATGATGCCTAGTCTAGATGAGAAAAAAGATGGGTTTAATGCATCGTATACCTTATCTTAGTGGGTGTGTTTAAAAGTCTTTAAGAGGACTCTCCAATGCAAGGAGAAACACTGGATCTCCATGTGTTAGCCAGCCAAGAGAATTCTATGTGCTCTGTCTGCTCCAGTGGTTTAAAACTTGTTAACTAATACAGATATTGTTTTCTGTTATTTGAAAACCATTTTATCCCAACTTGTATATAGCGTTACTCTCTGTTTTCAAGGCTCTTCCAAGCTAGTGTGAGGAGACACTGGCAAAAATTTTCTGGAAAAGGCAAGAAACTTTCATCTCCAAGAATAGCTCTTAGGCAATTATAATGATGACCACCACCTTCTCACAAAGTGAAAGAATGACCAAGCAAATTAGTGAATGTTGATTAAACACTATTCTGGTTAGAAGTGATTGATTTTTAAAAGCTGATTTTTTTCAAACAGAGCTTTTAGGAGGAGAGCTGTACAGTAGATAATTGCTCAGGTCTAAATGTAGCTCTGTGACTGTATCAATGCGCAGAGATCACGCGGCAGTTTCCTCACACACCAAGAGTGTGCACGGTGAGAAAGCTTCTGGGAGATCATCTTCTCAGAAATGTTCTCATTACACATCTACAGTCATCAGTGAAACTAACGGTTGTGACTGAAGATACTGTAAAGCTGGTTTGCCTCTTGCCCTTTGAATAAGTTAACTGTCTTCATTCATACTGACTGTTTCTAAGCCACACTAAAGCACGCTTTGTAGACAGCACACAGCCTGTTTTGTAGTGTGTGGATACAGCTTAGTGACTACTCAAAACCTCTAACTGATTAAAATTATCCTTGGTGAGAAATGGAAGAAACCCATGTGAAGACTGTGTCCTGTGTAGCAGTTTTCCCCTTCCTGTGAACTACTTTTGCATGGGACTGCAGCACCTCATTCTGTCACTTACTAAGAACAGCGGTGACGTATTATTTTTCGCAGTACAGAGAGATAAAATAATCTCATTGTGGTAAGTTAGCTTGAATTGTCACTTCACGTTGCCATTCCCGAGACATTTGTTCAGCGTCTGTTTACTGCCTGGGTCTTATCAACACTTCCCAAGCTGTACTGTTTGGAAACCTTAGGCTTGAAACTTTGCCAGTACCGCTGAATAGTTCCAGTAATATTTTTTGTTACCTGCTTTTTGACTTAACATATGCCACAGGCCACATGGAGAGTCATATAAGGATTCAGTTGTTTGATGCCGGTATCCTATCCAAAGGATACAGCCGTAATAAAAGGGGAAAAACAACCTAGGCAGCTGGATGTATTATCAAGTAGAGTAACTGTATAGGTCTTCAAAGGATCAAACAGCTCATCAACTGAAACTTACAGTGTCCTGAATGGAAATATGTACTTGTTTTAAAGTTGCACTGGTTCTGTTTTTCAAATAGGAATGTTATCGTACAGTGTGAATCATCGCAGAGAATAATAAGCTACAGACCTTGCAGAAGGGAAGTTATGTTTGCCCTTTCTGGAAAAATATATTTGCAAGGAAGTATTGTGGTTTAGGTAGCATGGCCTTGCCTAAAAGTCGTATTTCCCCTTTGCTTTGTGTGATATGTTTAACATTCCAGTCTTCCTATTTGTTAGTTTGGAATAATCAGCAGCAGGTTTGCAGATCTGCGGGAGCTTTTTCAAATGACCTGAAGTTCACTTTTAGTGTTAGTTCAGAGTATCTCTAAAGCTTAGCTAAATGGTTTATTAAATTTGATAGGTCACTTTTTACCACCATTTTTTTTAATTTTAATCATTAAAATGATTTAATCTTTCCTCATCTCATTATTTATTTTTTTTTAAATCCCCTGTATCTACTGCTGATCTAGTAATAAGATGTCTTAAAAATTGCTCTGCTGGATGTTTTCCACTTACTTGCCTGTTACTTTATAAACTAATGTTATGTAACAGAAATAAGTTAGAGGGGAAATATTTTGTTGTTTGGCACTCCTCAGATTATGAAACAATGTTTACTTCACTTAAAATACTGAATCCATTCCAGGCATGAATAAAACTTTGAAAGGTATTATTTATGGAAAGAAATAGTAGACTTCCTCCATATTTTAACGGAGGATTTTTAAAATGTTAAGGGTCATCAGTCAAACCCTCACTGAAACTTCACAAGGGGTTTGGAAGACTTTGTTTGTTCATTTTTTCCCCTGTACAAATGCACAAGGACATCTAACAGTCAGCATTCAACTTGTTAAGAGTTACATCTTGTATCTTGAAAAGTACAATGTATGCTGTTCTAGCCTTTGTAAAAGCATTCAGAGTTCAGACTCTTTTCTTACCCGCCAGAAGGGTACTGTGATAAATGCTGGAGAGCTGATGGACTTTCTTTTTTTCAGGAGCTTGTTATGGGAAACAGTCGTCACATTTGAGCGACTTCACAGTCTGATAATTCACATACGGTCAGTCACTGTGTGCGTGTGTGGGTGTGGAGTGTAGTGGGGCAGGCGAAGGCAGGACAGCAAAACTTTTGCTTAGTTTTTTGACAAGAGCCTGTTTATGTGTCTTTACAGAGAAGGAAATAAATAGACAGAGTGAAACTCTGGCTCTTAAAAAAAATTTCCACTTATTTTAGTTTGTGCAACATTTCCTGTTTAGCCTTTTGAGCTGGTTGCGAAGTGCCTAATTCACGTTAAAGGTGTGCAACCAGCTCTCTTAGGCTAAGCTTTTGGTGACTGGAGGTTTCTTCTCATCTCTTTCTTTCTGTCCTCTGCCCTGGCCCCCACCTCCCATAGGTTATAATTAGGACTGGACAGGATGACCGTAAAGACATGATCTCCCATACCATCTACATGACAACTCAAATGCCAAGATGCTGAATCAGAAAAATTGTATCTTAAGCCCTCATTCTGGCCTCATGCTGGCATGGTTACAAAATAAACCTCCAGATAAAAGGATATTTTACATCTGAATCACGAAACAGAGGTGCAGGTGAAGGCTGAGGTGCTGAGGTATGGGGACAGAGTTAAGGCTGAGTTATTCTCCCAGTCTCAACGTTTCTGTGCACAGTCTGTCTCACACTTTAGATGTCTTCCCTCTCTGTTTTCAGTTAATTCGGTATATGTACTGAGTTAATTATCTCACAGAGATAATTGCTGAAAGGTAGAGTGGCTTTCAGGGTGGAGTTATATGCGACTAATACAAGTTTTTGAGATTAAACTGTGGCACAAGTGCTGAGTTAGGTAAGTAATATGAATAGTCCCCAGCCTTGAAGAGAATTAACAGTCTAAGCAAGACAGTTCTAAACCAGCAAGTCACACTGGGAAACCCTGAGGAATACATGAGAGGAATTGGAAGAATTATTGCTTGCCGTGCACTTGCTATGAGTTCAGTTACAGCCTGTTTAATATTATTAGGGACAGTTGTTTTCACTGCAGTGTTTGGCTTTAAGTGCTTAGTTGACTTTGTGAACAGCTCTTCTTAAGGCTAGAATTCATCTTGCCTAATTGTATTCATCTGCCAAGGGGAGATTTAGTGGAAGGTGACTCTGTGAGCAACTGTAGAGGGAGCTTAAGGAGAAAACCCTGGAGAAAAGAGTAAACATCTCTTTAGATGGCCAGTGTTAGGTGATGTGACTCCAGCCCTGCTTTGCCCTGCTCAGTTCTACAGGCACATATATATCTATAAATAAAAAAACATTGGCTGTGGGGTCAGGGCTATGAACCTGACCCTTATATCTCGTAAGGCATGTTGTGTGCTTATTAGGGAACTTTTTTGTGGAATAACTTAAGTGTAGGAGTGTTATCCTAGTTTAGTTAATGGTAGATTATCTGGAGTTTACTTTTGTGCTTATTTGTCTTAAATATAAGTCTCTAACACCTCTGTCTCATGTAAATGCCTGTAATTTTTACTAAAAAGGAAAAATGCACGTAATTGCATGCATCAGGATAAATTTATCTACTTCTGACTACCACCTTTTCCTTGCAGGCAGATCTGTGATTGCCACTGAATTAGAGGATTTTTTCCCCCCAGGATTTTTTCCCCCCAGGACTTTTTCCCCCAGACTCTGGTCTCTCAGGTTGGAAGGGACCAGAGGAGTCCTCACTCCAATCTCCTGCTCAAGACAAGCTCAGCAATGAGCTCAGACCAGGTTGCTTGGGGATGTATCCAGATGGGTCTGGAAAATCTCCAAGGATGGATCCTGCACAAACCCTCTGTTCTGCTGCCTGGCTGTCCTCGGGGAGAAAAAGTTCTCCACCCTTGGTTGGCCCTCTAGTGCTCAAATCAAGAAGTTATCCTTGACACCACGCAGAAATATCCTGCATGGCCTGAGTCTGGCCATGTTGCCATGTAAGCTGCTTCTTCAGATAGAGGACCAACGCCGCTCTTTGTTTTCCTTGCCTGCCTTTCCTGAAGAGTGTGTATACCTGTCCATCACAGCATGCCAGCTGTGCCAGCCATCCCGCCATGCCTTTTATTCCAACCATGCTGCAGTTCTGTGACTGCATGTGGAGCTTTAGTTCCTCCTGTTTGTTTATGGTACTCACATGATGAGCAGTGGGGGGTAACAGTCTGAGGGCTGGAAAAGACTCAAGAATTTCTTTACCACATCCCAGATAAGCAGCAAACCTGAGACAACAGGTCAAACGAACAGAAGGATTTCTCTCTCCCTTGCAGGAAGGAGTCTCCAACAGCTATCACTCCCAGTTTCTTCTTTATGCACAAACTTGGTTGATGTTTAGCTGGCTTTGATACCTCCCCTGATGCAAAGTGACCTTTCTTCTGTTTCCAGAACTAGAAGTGGAGAAGAAGCCCCAGTTGTCTTGCTAGAAATGACAAGTTTCAGTATTTCCCCATCTAGGGAGTTTCGACCCCTTGAGCCTAGTCTCTAGATTTCCCTCCTGCCTTGCAACACCAGTTTTGGATTCTTAGCTCTGCAGGGCCTCTGCAAAGACCGTGTTGATTTCCTCTTCTTCCTCCCTCATGGTCTGCATGGTCACGTCTTCTCACAGCTCCTTCTCCTGGCACTCGAGTCCCACAACCACAGTATACTTCCCACAGGGGAGAAAGTAGTGCTGTTTGAGTCAAGGCCCTCAATGTGCCAAGGCCACTTGCTCCAGCCGGTGTTGGAGATGCATGGCACATCACTGTTAGTGCACAGTCCTCAGCAGGGGTTCTGGCCTCCTTTACATTCCTGCTGCAACAACTGCTGGGACACCGTTAGCACCGCTTTGCCTATTGGTTACGTAGGTCCTGCCAAGCAAGAGTTGCAATGGGTGCTTGGCAGTCCTTGATCAGCAGTCTGTTGTAGACAAAAGCTATGGGTGCTCCCACGTCAGAAAGCAGCCAGCAAAGAACAACTGTTGGAGCTGGCAGAGGCAAAAAGCATATAGCAGACTGCAGAAGTTACCCTCAACAGCAGCAACGAGCCAGCAGGTGTTTCCTGAAGGGTTTTGCTGAAGCAGTAGTCTGGAAATTGCTACAGGTCTGTTAGCTACCTCTCTGCGCATTTACAAATATTCTGTTCTCTTCTATCCTGGCAACTATCTTGAATGCAAAACTAAGTAGCTAAATAGGTGCAAAGAGTTGAATTTTTTTTAAAAAAAAACCAAAACCAACCCAAAACAAACAAAACCCGCCCCCCAAACTCCAAAACACCCCTATTCTTGATGCTTATGTCAAAAGCTATTTATAACAAGCCATACTGCATTATCATTGGCAAGTGGTGAAGCGATGATATAGTTTTGCGATTACTGTGTTTCAAGATGATGACTACAAACAGGAAGTGTGCATATAGTGCTCATGGTGGCGTATTTCCATACCGCATATCCGAGACCTTGATTCTTCCACTGCATGGAGCAATGAAGTCTCTTACGGCCTTTGGCTTGACCAGTTGGGACTTTCAGCTTTGGCCCATTGTAATTTTTGCTGCAGTTAATTTGCATTAATGTTGCTTAACTGTGGTTGCTCCTGTGGTGTTACAGAAGTGAACAGATATTACAGTATGCAGCACTTCTCAGTGCCTTTGGCAGGAAGGAGTGGATCTGATGTATTGCGTGTTAATAGATCTTCCTCCAAAAGTTAGCAAATCAAGGAGAGGCAGACTGCCCGTGCTCTTTAGAATTAACATCCCTATATTGATTCTCGACGTTTATAGTGCAGGGGATTTATAGCATTTTTTGAGTTTCAAGTGCATCCCATTCTAGGATAGCGTAGACTCTTCCCTACTCCTGCATTCTTGCAAATGTCATTATTGATACCTTTGCAGTAAGTCCGTGGTATGTGTGAATGCGTGTTTATCGTTTTGCAGTACTCCTCCACCATTCAGAACAACCTCACAGCAGCGGGAACAACGCACAACGTTGTTTTCAAAATTTTCCTCCCACTTCAGCTACAGCCTTTTTCTAGTTTATCGCCTCTGACTAGACTGATTGAGTACTTGATAATTTCTCTTAAATGATACAGAACTGTTTTCCAGAATCATATTGGTTAAAATGGAACTTCTGTCAGGGAAAAAAAAAAAAATCTCGTAAAAATCTCGTTTGGGACAGGTCTGTGAAGGGGATAGAGGAAAGGTAAGTTGGAGGATACTGGCTGGGTGGTTAAGTTGCTCAGCTGACATACAAGAAACTCAAGTTCAAGCATCTGCACTAGGTTGCCGTTTTGCTTTCACAACATGTTGAAGAGAGTTTGATTTCATTCCTTGTTGGCATTAGAAGTAAACTTCTGAAGCTTCAGTTTTCTTTTTTGTCTTTCTTTTATGAGTCAGTAACCTTGTTTTCCAAACAGCTCAGTCCATGGTAAGCTACTGAGCTTTTCCAGTTCTGGTACAAAATGGTTGCATCATGTGTGTATCAGTCTGAGATACGGACTATGAATATCCTTCAGATGTGTGCAGTGTAATTTCTTCTAGAGCGCAGTGGCAATAACTGGCATATAATGGAGGCAGTAAGTATCAAAACTACCTGGATATACACTTACTCTGGCAGAAACAATGGAGTCGCTTTTGCAAGGACTTATTCAAATCACTAGCCAGCACATTCTTATTAATGGTGGCTTTAGGCTTTCCCAGACACCTGATATCAAGGATACCTTGTAGCAGTGCCTGTCCAGGCTTTTGCCACATACTGATACCAATAAATGAGGAGCAATAGCCTTTTTGGATTGGCGTTAGAGCTGTGTATATCTTGCAAGTAGTTCATAGGTTAAAGGCTTCTTAATTGGTGCCTTGCCTTTTGTCCCCTTTTGCGTGGGGATGCTGACTCTGGACAGAATTCTTGGAAGGACAAGCTCTGCTTAGTGTGCAAAGGTAGTCAGAAAGCAAACGGATGATGGGATATAATATTCAAAAGATTGAAGAGCACTTCTGGGAAAAGATGTGCCTCCTGCCCTGTGAATATTGCATTTCATGGTGACTCTCTGTGATATAAAAAGTAGAGCTGACAGAAGAGGATTCCACAGCCTGGTGGCAAAAATCATGAGGCTTCCACATGAGGAAGGATTAGAAAGATGGAGACAATTTTATTTAAAGATGAGATAAATCAGAGTTGGATATGTTGGTGTTCTAGAAACAGCTACTGAGACAGAGCAGGCATTAGCTTTGTCCCGTAGTATAATGACCAGAGGATAGGAAAATAATTGAGATGCAATTTTTTCAATTTGATAACTGTGTCCTACCAAGCTGTGTATTTGTAAGGTAAAAAGTTCGTTAGGATTCACAGTGGTGCTTGCTGCTTCTACAAAGAAGGACAATATTTTCATCTAATTTGTATATAAGAAGTCTTTTCAGAAGGCCATAAAGTCTGTCCACCTTGATGAGCTCTGCACTTCACCTTATGAGCAGGTTTTGCCACACTTTGTAGATATGCTCCTGTCTGAAGGTGTGCCAAGTGAGAGACACAACTAAGTAGTTCAGCAGTCAAATATTCGTAAATCTGTGTCTGAAAATGCTATAAGAAAGCCAAGTTAGTAGAGAAGTGAATGAGTAACAGCAAGATTATATTGTACTGATGTTAATTTTACATTAAGGTATCCAGAGAATTGAGAATTCAACCCTAGGGATTGTTAAAACCTTTTAAGATGATGATGGAAACTCCATTAATATTCCGCACAATTTTTCCAGAGTATATTTCTTTTCTTTTTTTTTTTTAATCTCTCTGTTAAAGTAAAAGACATTTTTTGTATTTTTTTTTCCTTTTCAATATACAGGATGATTAGAGAAAATGAACTCCTCTTCAATAACTGTGTAATCGTTCGTTGTCATTCAGATATGAATTTGATTCAGCTGAGTGATTTATAAAGAACATGTGCGTGAATTCCAAAGTGAAATGTATTTCTGCAGACTGATCTAAAAAATACTCTTATTTTTTTAATTGGAGAAAGGGAGAAAAAGTGATGAGAAAAAAGGCTGGCAGCTTGTTGAAAATCACAAATGATCCTACACTATTTTGACTTAATTGTAGTGCCTGAAAACTTTTTTTCATTAAAACTATTTAGAAAGAAAGTAGCAGTCTGAGTTGAATGCCTTGTGTATCTCATTAGCTAATACTGGATGGCAGAAGCATGAAAGGAAAAGAGAACAAACCAAGACCAAGGGAAAAAGAGGTTTTAGGCAAGAAGGAAAGGAAAAGTGAATGTGTTTGAAGGTTTAACTCTTTTTTTTTTTTTCTGATGGGCAGTAGATTTCTGGGCATTTCAGACAAATTACTTAATTTGAGGTTGATTGGATTGTATTCCAAAATGCTCAGAAATTTCAAAGCTAGTCACTCGTTCCAGAAAATGACCATGGAAATCACTTGTTACGTTTCTAATACGCTTTGGCTTTGAGTCAGACTGAGTTCCTCTCATTCAGGCTCCTTAATACTTGTGTACTTGGCACCTTAATACTTGTATATTCCTAACACTACAAAGGGGGCTTCACGCAGAGTGGGGCATTATGCATCCACAGCAGAATGGCAGAACCTGGCCCTTGACTTTTACTAAAAAAAGGAATTGCCTTCTGTTTAGGGTTTTGATGTGTAATTTTGTAACGGGCTCATTGCCTCCAATCTGAATCATGTCGTGGCACAGACTTGGAGGAGAGAAGGGGAATATTTTTCACCCTGTTTTGGGAATAAACTGTCATTAGATGCTTGTAATCAGATTGCATTGGCTTT
Source organism: Anarhynchus alexandrinus (assembly GCA_008711295.1). Taxonomy (NCBI): domain Eukaryota; kingdom Metazoa; phylum Chordata; class Aves; order Charadriiformes; family Charadriidae; genus Anarhynchus; species Anarhynchus alexandrinus. Next base: position 163,655 of record VUYV01000573.1, on the reverse strand, counting down.
GAAAGGAGACTTATGAAGAGAAATTTTGCACAATGAATGAATGATGGGTATGCAGATGGTCTATTAATTTCCTGCTTTGGGATATATCAAATGAAATATTTACCTGACAAATAGTCCCAATGTGTTGAAGAGAGGTGACTGCTAAACTAGAAGTCAAGTCTTTAAGTGATACTTAATTGTAGTGATCTAGACTGAATACCATATGTAATTGCAATATTAATGGCCCGTGCAGTAACAGGCAGAGTCTGGAGGGAGGGGTAGTATATTTTATTAGACCAAAATGTGACAGAAAATTAAGAAACCTTGAGACAAACAAGCCTGACTCCAAGTATGTATCTCTACACTACTCTACCTCTTCCTCCATTTATCACAGCTCCAAAAACCACTACTTCCACAATCTGGAGTAATAAGGTAATGGAGGGGTAGACCACTTATTTTTGGCATAGAAATAGTTACTGATTAATCTCTCCAGCTCGCGTTATTAACGTTGCAAATGTCACTCCTTATTCACGTCACCCACTTGAGTCTGTCACGTCCTTTTGTGCCGACGGTTCTGAGATCAAGTTTGACATACAGCGTGCGATAACAGATGGGCAGCTGAAGGAGCAGGCTGGGAAAACATTTCAGCCTTTTTTGGGGGGCACGGATTCTTTATCTCCAAACATTGTTTGCTTTTTCCATGATTGCCCACATGTTGTAGGGATCCCATCTAAATTAAGCTGTCTAGGGAAAGGCTGTGCATGTTTGAGAGGATTTGGTACAGGGCTGGGATTTTCAGCTCGTAACTTTATGGAAAGCTCATTTGTCACCTATGAACTGAACCCCTTCTGCTGTGCTCGTCTCCTTCTGAAAGTTGGAGATGGGTTGTTGGTAATTAAACTCAAGGTTTGCTTGTTGGGAAGGACCTATTGGGAGCCAAGTGGGGCACAGACCTGCATGTGAAATTTTCACTCTTCTACTCTGAGAACTTGTCAGGCTAAGTCTCATTTTTTATTTTTTTTTCCTTTGCAAATGCTGAAAAGGTTTAATAAGTTAACTTTTAAATGTTTCGAATGAAAATAAATTTAAAATATCAGTTTTCATGCCTGTACTACACAAGGTGAATTTTTTTTAACTCCCATACACTTTGTGAGGAGAAAATAAGAGCATGTTGGGGAGGGAAAGAGAAAAGGAAATAAGTAAGTTTTATTTTCTTCAGTCAGTTTTACAAAACATGCATGTGACTCATTTTAGGGTTGACAGAAGCCTCTATGCTGAGCATCCAGATTATGCTCTGTTGTGCTAGAGATTGTTTCAAAATAGTGTTCTAAAGCCTGTCTGGCTTGTCCAGCAATGCCAATGAGAGAGTGGCTGGGGAAAAGAGTAATAGGAATGGCTGCATGTATGCAGTTTTCAAGCTGCTCAGTGATCCTGCCACGTATACAGATGTTGCAGTTTCATGTTAATGCTCAGTGCGGTAAAACCTGGAGACATTCATTGTTCTTCAGAGTTTTACATACTGACTGGAGATAAATTAATTTGTGAAGAATAGTGTTTTATGGCATAAATCATTAGGGGAGTTTTATACATGTGGACGTCTGCTGCAGAGTACCTTTGAAGAGGTATTTTGGGTAGATTTGGACATTGAAGTGTATTAGGATGGCAGTTCTTATTTTTCTTTGTGGCAACTGGAGAGAAGCAATTCTGGTGTAATACAAAAGTAAACTGTGTGAGTGAGGACTTCTTTTATACCAACAAGAAACTGTAGTTTATAATGAGTTGTAAAGGGAAAGTTTAAGTCTTCTCATGCAACAAAATAGTTTTTATATGCTTAGGATAAATTAGGAGATAAAAGGTGATGCTTAGAATACATGTTTTTATCTGAAGGCCCAGCATTGCTTTGGTAATTAGAATCCCTGTGAATTAATGTCACACAGATCTGCACAACATATTAGTTTTTCGTATTTATAGAAAAATCTCTTCGTGCTGCTATCTTGCATTTGACTTACCCTCTTTTTAGATGCTTTACTAGTCAAGTGGCCGAGCAAGCACTCGACTTGGAAACAACCATTTATATTGAAAATAAATCTCCCAAACTGCAAAGGTTTGCATTTAAAAACTTCTTCTTATGGATGTAGCAATTCTCTCCTGCAGTTAGCTACGTTAAGTATTTAAGCTATTGCTTATGGCCAGTATAGAGAAGCATAAAGACAGATCAAAGCTACTGATGACTTCATATCCATAGTCCTATGTATCTCATATGAAGTTTGCACATTTTAAGAATTGACACCAATACACTTTTAAGTTGCCTTCATTATTTTAAAGGTGGTTTATAGACATGTCTTTCAGTCCTACAATTTCTGTTGAGATTTCAGTCTTCTACACTTAATATTCTTCCTTTGTTATCAATAGCACTGTAAGGGTAGGGCTAGGTGAATTTTGTGTTTTAATCTATTTTTCAATAGAAAACTGGATTTGAGGCAAAATATATTTTCACAAAAATGTAAGTTTGTTGTGGAAATTAAAAAAAAAACCAAACAACGAAACAAAACAAAAGTGCCCAAAGATTTAGGCCAATGTGTTCTTTTGAGTTGATAAGCTGAGATTTCGAGATTTGGATCATTTTTCAATATTACTAGAGCTGCTCTTTGTTGTTTTTAACTGAGAAGTGCCTGGGGGTCCCAATTAAAATCAGGGATGCACAGAGCCAAAACTGCGACAGCGGGTACCAATGTGTACTGTTCCTTTCCTGATGAGTTTACAATGCAGTCTTATCCTACAAAACCAACTTTTCTCCTCTCTCCTTTTACAGCATTATACCTCATGAAAAAAAAAAAAGCCATTTTAAAAGCCTGTATGCCAAAAATGTTGAACATGCTTGTCCTAGGCAGTGCTTAAAAAAAACCCAGATGAACAAACCTTAAAAAGTTTTATTTAGAATACAACACTTAATTTCTGTGAATTCCCTTTATTCCTGCGTCTACCTTATTCTTACTTCCTATTTGAAGATAGACTTCCACAAGTGTTATTTCACAAGCAATCCAGCTATAGTAAAGTTGTTGTGTCATCAATTTATTGCATTATCAAAAGGCCAATTGCTTAATGTACTTGAATTGGAACTTGCTGCAGGCATAGTAAGGAAGCAACTAACTCTGTGATGAATGGCCCTTATGGTTAAAATTGAGTAGACTGCCCTGGAAAGGTATATTGGCATTTGCTTTTTGCTTTAACTGCAAAATTGTTTAATTTAAAAAGAAAAAATGGAGCGGCTAATAACAATTGGCTTTGCTTTGCATAATATTGTCTTATCCTTGCTATAAATATTTGCCAATATCAGATTCACAGGACAAAAAGCTCACAGTCTCCTCAAAACTCATTTGTGAAAATACTAAGCTTTGAGATTCTGAAATGAAGCTGGCATTAAAAGATGCTAAATGAGCTTCTTCATTTTTGATATTATTGCAATATGCCTTTTTGTCTCTACCCCCTCTCTTTAGGGATCATGCACACAGAAGGTATAGTTGCCAGATATATCGGAAAATGAATATAGTTTATTTTCAGGCTTTTCTTCATAGATAAATAAAATGCTGTTTTCTGGGGGGCAGCATGGTCAGGTGAATAAGGTATAGAGCGAAGAGTCGCAACATCTGGGTTTTACTGCTCTATCCTCAAATCTGTTCTTGGTTCATCCAAGACCCTAAAGATCAATATTAACAGAACCCCAATATTTGTTACCTAAATATTTGTATGTATAAACGAACTTCCTTTAATTATTATTTTTATTGATTTGAGTAATAGAGCACACACTGATGTAAGCACTGTGTTTTAAGGCCCTACAGTTGAGAAACATTGATGGCAGCATCTTTCAACTAGGAACCTCAAAGAACACCATAAATCCCATCTAACTGAGCCCCAGAATCCTCTTTATGGGGCACTGGTGGTGGAGTGTCATCGTGAAGGTAGGGAGACTGCTCTGTGGGAAAGCCACGTGACTTTATTGCATTCATATAACGAGTTAGTAAAAGACTCAAGAATGCAAAAGTCCTGATTACTAGTCAACTAGTCTAACTATTAAGCACATGCTGTCAGTCCAACTTTGTAGAGTTTATAAGAACCACCATAAAAACAGAGCAGAACTTATTTTTATGAACTGACAGGCTCAAACTGCCCACTCTGTGTGAATTCACATTGCTGCTTGTGAAATTTGCCTACAGAAAATCACAGGGCTTGGTAGTAGTAAAATTAACAAAGGCACCACTCACAGAAGACTAGGGAATAATTTTTTCTACCTTCGATAAAATGAAAATGCTTTACTGAAAAACAAAAAAACCCCTTGCAATCTTTCCTATCCACCTGCTTTCTTATTGATAAAACATTCATTATTGCTTGTTGTGTAACAAGAAGTAATAAAATCCGTAATATTATTAATCATTGCAGTTCATTAAGTCATACTTTGTTTAAGACCAAAGTGCCTTATCCATTCACTGATACTGATTTCCGTTTTTTATATTAAAACTGTATAAACTGCTAATCTAGCTCAAGTCCTGATACAGCTTCTATCAGGATTTTCTTATGGTCCTCAATTTAACATGTCCAAATGTACCGTCTTTGAACTTCTGAACTTTTGTTTTCTATTGGAAAACAAAAAAACCCAAACCTACGAAAGGAAGTGATTTGCTTTTTAATCTCTGTCTTCATTCTGGAATAGTAAAATTTTGTGGGTTTTTTGTCTTTTTTTTTTTNTTTGTCTTTTTTTTTTTCCTTCTTGATACTTTTGTATTCAAACATGCGCGTTCTTGATAGTACTTAATATAAAGGAGGCCATGTTGACCCTCAGGAGCTTGAGAATGCTTTCTGCCTCCTAGTTCTGGATGTGCACTGCAGCTGAGTCCTGTTTCATGTAAAGATAAGATGCATGCCATCCTTGCTCTTGTGCCTGGGCTTCCATGTAAAGGGCACTCTGGTGTGAGCCAGAAGGTATTTTCTAGCAGCTATGGTATGCATCAATCTGGAAGTATGTGAGAACTCATAAGTGCTCTAGTCTGAGGTTCTCCTGCTCATTAGACCCCCATTGTCTGCATTATTTCTCCATATCCTGCTCTTGACTTTTGGGGCGAGCGCTGTCGCACATATTAGCAAAACCAAGACCAGAAAAAAGGTACTGAAACAGATCAGTAGCATCATCAACATTCATTTCAATCCTTCAAATATTAGCTGTCACATGCAACACAAGAAAAGCATGTCTTCAGAGTTAGGAATAGTTCTGTAACTTTTCAGTCATCTAATTTAACTTCCATTTACGGATAGTGTTTGGTATGTTTACATGTATACGTAGGCAAATTTCTCCTTTCTGATGCTGGAAAAGTAACTCCTGTAAGATTTGTAGTGAGTATGTGTGATGAATACCTTGTTCACTGCAGCTCAGACCCCTTCTTATCAATAAGTGCTGATAAGCAGTTTATGACTTGATTAGAATCACTGGTTGTGTGAAATCTTTCTTGAAGTAAATATGCGTAACTCTTTGTGAGGTAAATGCCCATAGACTGTATAATACGTACATTTGATATCACCGATTATAAACTCATGTGTGTTGTAGGAACTTTCAAAATAACTGGGTTTGTCCCAAAGCCCTAGCACCCTCAATGATGTGGTTATTAGAGAAATCTCTGAGAATGACAAAGATTTTTAGCACCTACTTGTGAAAAAGAAAAAAGAACCCAAACCAAACAAACCCCAACAAAATGCAAGTTTCAAAAAGCTTGAAACCTAAAGCAGAGGTTTGAAAAAGAAATTAGAATTTTAATGGTAAAAAGCAGTGGCTGGTGCCATAAAGCACACTCAGGATTTATGAATGGTGGAAAGGCTTCCAGACAGTTGGTCTCATTTAGATCCTGGCCAGGTAGGGGTGATTTTGGATGGAAAGGGTTTTAGGTACGATTAGCATGGAGGTCCCTGGCTGCAGGTTTAGAAAAGTCTCTATGTTGGAGAAGGAGAAGGGGAGGCTATTTGCTCCCTTGTGTCTCATATTTCCATGGGAGGGTCTCTGAGCTGCTAGCTGATGGGACTGCTTTGTCCTGGAGAGGTGCTAGAGGGTCAGCTTTCTTCATCAGTGCCCCTTTCCTCTTCCCGTGTCTCTCAAGCTGGCTGGCTGGTGTTACTGGTCTTCTCTGCACCTGTACAGAGAATTCTGTCCTCTCTGTCCTTTTTCCAGAGTAAGTTTCTACCTTTCATCACCTTTGACAGGGTGCTCAGAGCAATCCTTTAAGGATGCAGTGTGAGCTTGGTTGCTGCTTGTTTCACTGCAGGATTATGGGAGTGAAGGGTCCAGGTATAAAAACTACACCTTGTTTTTGTTTTTGATACAGCTGGCTGACAAATTCAAATTTCCACCTCTATTAATGAATGCCTTCCCTCCCCCACACCCTGGCCAGCAGGCTTGGAGGTGAACACAAAGGAAAGTAGATACTAAGAACAGCTACAAACAATCCTCATGGTTTATTTAAGAGCCCTGTCCTGAAGGAGTGACACAGTAACCTTGGCTGTGACCTTCCTTGCTGCTGCTGGCTGTTATACAGAGCATTTCTAGAATTAATCTGGTGCTCTGACTCAGCGGTGCTGACGTGGTAGACCTGCTTTAATCAGCAGAGGAAATTTGCACTCCCTTGCAAGCTAGTGTGTAGGCTTTTCCTTTTTTTAATAATGTGTTCCGAAACATGTCTCTTCTTAGCTCCTTCCACAGTAGAAGAAGAAAGCTCAAGGATTTTCCCTGCTAGGACCACTCAGCAGACCCTAAATACAGAGGAGCTTAATACTATTAATTATGCCCAGCTGTAGTGGTGTCATTTAAATCAGAGAAACTGTTCTGCATTTGGTAGTTATCTGCGTAAGCACTGCAGGACTGTGACAGGTGACCGTGGAGGTACACCTGTTTTCTCTTCATTTTAGTCCTCAAGGATTACTGCACAGTTCACTCTCATGACAACAGTATGCAGAACTGTGTATGTAAATATCGGTAACCATGGCACATTTGCACACCAACTGCATCTTGATTGCAGAGTAGCTATGAGCTAAATATGCCGTCATTTTTTCTTAGGTTCATTTGGTGGATGTGGTTTGTCTGGGCAACACCAAGAGAAAATTGGAATGCTATTTGGCATTCCAGTGCAGTCCTGCTTTTAGATGTTTAGTCCTGAGATACAGTATATGGCTTCTCACCCTCCAGCACAGACCCTGTCTTGAAGAAGAAGAATCAGGAGTGAAAAAATGAATGGTTATTTTCTAAGGCATATGAAGGGCTGTTAGGAAACCATCAAAACAAACTCCTCCATGTGAACTGAACCAGATTTAAGTTGGCAGAAACCAAATGACAATCCATAATTTACTCAGCTCCCTCACCCATCCGTTCCTCCGCACTTAGAAAAACCTTAATCAAAATATTTGAAGGTAGTTGACAGAGCTGAAAGTGAGTAGCTTCAGTCAAACAAGAAGAAATTGGTGTGATGTTCCAGATCCTTTGCTTCTATAAATGGACAAAATATCTCAGTAAACTCCCATGGAGTTTAGCTATTTTACATTGGCTGAGAATTTAGTCTCAGACACTTCACATTTTACTAATTATGCATTAGACACTGCTGGCTATTCCAGCTTTTTGATGGAAACAGGTTTTAGAGATTTGGTTTTGAGAGTGCAAAACACTGCAGATAAAACTGCCATTGTAAACTCAGTCACTGATTGCTAGGAAAAGGGATCTGACTGCTATTAGGAATAGCTGCATACCACCCGGAGACTTTGGAAGCAGTTATCTCTGCCAGAGGGGTTTACATTTAGTGGCTGAACTGTATGTTCTGGTAAGATACACGACGAACCCTGCTGGCCGTGTCTCTAATTTATGAACCCAGCCAGGACCCAGGACTGACCACTGCTTTTTTTTTTTTTCTCCACTCAGTAAATATCAATATGACTCATGTCTGCTAGTTTTAATCAAGCAAATTGAAAAAATTGCTGTTAATCTAGTTGAATGGTTACAGTTTATCTGATTTGCACAGCTATGGTGGTAAACTTCTTAATTTATACTTGTTTGTGTATCTGCTTGTCTTTTTTCTACCTTGTGCCATTTGTTTCTTATTTTACTGTTACACTTGTATTCTAGTTATCTATTTCGGATGGCAAATGTTGAGTCATGGGGAAATGTTTATGATTTATTTCATGGATATAAAATCAATGCTAACACAATAATCACCAGCTATAACAAACATGTATCAAAGTCATATCACTACACCTTTTCAGTTAAGGTAAAATCAAGCATGCTTGCTGACAGAAGTATTGCCTTTTAATTTTCCCCACAAAACATGTAATCATTTACATTAGGTGAGAGAAAAATCTCATGAGATCCCTAAAACAATATCCATCAAATAAAGAAGAAGAAAAACATTAGTTCCTTTTTCCTTAAAAATGTTCAGCAGAAAACCATCAAGTTTCTTATGGATCCTCTGTCCAACTGCTTCTGCTGGGAAATGTCTTCAGTTATGCATGTCAAAATAGAGATGCAACCTGTGCTACTGGGTATGCTCTGAAGGTGCAATAATGGTATGTTACTGAGATGACAGATTCATGATTATTTTTCAGCAGCAATGTAATGTGTGTGTTTTTTAATGGACACGTGGTTTATTTTCATCCTTGCTCTCTATCCAAGCTCCAAGCGCATCACACATTTGGTCTGAAAATTTCCCATATTCGTGACATATTTTTCCTTGGGCAGCAGGTAATATCTAGTGAATGACAAATGACCACATCATGGACAAAGCAGGCAGGCAGCTTTTTCTCACATGAAGCTGTTCTTTTTATATCCCCTCTGTCTTTCCACTGGCAAAACATTAATATGCTTTCCCAGAACTAATGAAGTCTCAATCTACCTGAGTTGGGGGGCAAGGAGCACCGCCGTCTGTGGATGCACGGTTCCTGGACAGAACGATTTTCTTTGGAGGGATTCTTTGTCACAGTGAAGCAATGAAGCTTTCAGCTTGTCATTGCGAGGGAGATGAGCATCCCTCTGGCCAAAAATGGTCAACGTGCAGGGAACATCATTTGTCTGGCCCCAAATACTGTAGGAGTGAATAGTTTTTTCTTGTATAAAATCCATCTCTTCCAAAGACATGACTCGAAACTCTTGTCCTGCTCCTGAATGCAGCTGCAAAAAGCCGCGTACTGAGCAGAGGGAGTTGTTTCATTGGGTAGAAGCAAGGGAAAGCTAGTTGGGGAGGGGTGGATGTCCTCAGAGAGAGCTAGAGCTCCTCCTGCCTCCAGTGGGTGAGGGAGGGCCCATACATAAAAAAGAAGGCTGAACTCCAGAATCTCTCAGCAAATTCTAGAAAATATATTTCAACTTTATATAGAGATTTAAAGCAAGCGTGGGAAAGGTCTGGAGGAAGGCAAATGTATATCAGGTGGCATGAGGAAAATAAAGTGATATCCTGAAGATCAGAAAGCTGGTCAGGAGACCCCAGGCCTCTCTGACTTCCATGCCAGCACTCCACGCATTGGCTGTGCACGTGCCAATAAGTGCACGGTATAAAATATAAATAGACATATGGCACTGCAGAGCTGGCACAGAGCAGGAGTGTCATGCAGAGCAGACGTCACTGGGAAGGTTAAGACCACAGCCCACTGTTCCCTCCGTGGCATCAGCCTTTTGTGCCCAGAATCCTTCCGTCATGCCTGATGGCAGCATGTCCTTCTGACAGATGGGCATAAACATGTGTGGCTTGGAAACCTAGCTGAGCATCAATCACGTTTATTCAAGAGTAGCCCTGCTGACTAGGGGGTCGGTGAAAAGTTGCTCTGTCGTGAGGGTCTTTTTTACCTATGGTTTACCTAAAAGGTTGTAGTCATCTCTGTGTGGCTTCTCCCCCGGTCTCTAGTATTGCGCAAAGCACTTGAGGTAGTTGGCTGTCGTTCAGGTGGCTCAACCATGGATAAAAGAAGTTGTTGCAGCTGGGGAAATCACTACAACAGGGCTTATAACCAGCAGTAGCACTGCAAATGTGCTCGGCGCTTTCCAGTGCAGATCCTGCCTTAGAGACCCAAGGAGAGGAGGGAAAGGGACCGCCAAGGATCAGAGTGGTGGCAGGCTCATGTCACCTTAGGTACACAATTTTCCATCCATAATTTAATCCCCTATCTTTCTTGCTTTTGCTTTCAGACAAGAACGCATATTCATTATTCATGCAATGAATTAACGATACTGATAAGTGGAGGGCTTAATAGATAATGCTTTCTGGAGTTGTAAAAATAATGCTCCATGAGAAAAAAAGATAATAGTTTTGAAGATGGGCTTAGTCCTTCAGCATTCTGAATCATCACGCAAAGCAATATATGTTGTTCTAAACTTGCTTGTCTGTCTATATTGTTTTGGGAAAAAACAGGATGTTGAAAAGCCTCTGAATATGCTTAGTGTATATTCTGCATTACACATTCAAATGGCATATTTCTATTGTAGCAGGATTGAATCCACGTTTTTTCCTTTTTTCTCTTTCTTTTCTCTTTTTTCCTTGAACGTTATGTAGCAAAAAAACAGATTTTTTTTTTTTTTTGGACAAATTGTTTGTAAATGGTACAGTACAGTATATCCTGCAAATTAACATGGGTTTACTTTAGATGGGTTGTTTATATAATGCTTTGTCAACACTGTGTCACATTCTTCTGTGCTGTATTCAGACTAGATGATTTTATACTAGTCTCTTAGCATATTTCACTACAGCAAATGTTTCTCTTAAATTTATTTCTTATTATTTTCTGAGCAACAAATACACTCTGGGAGGATTCACTGCAGCATAGAACTCCAACAGTTCCACAATGCTTTCGCTGAGTTACATTTATTACATTTCTTGAACCCTCCTTTCTCCTAATAAAACTGTATTTTGACTACAAATCTGTTTCTCCACCTTTACAGGCTGTGTTGCTGTTGCTCACCTCTTCTTAACTATCTGTACCGAATAGTTCCATCTAACAGCGGCTGCAAAAGATTAAAGTGTTCCTACTGAATAAATGTTGTGCAGCTGTGGACATTTCATGCCCAGAAGAGTCCTAAGGCTTCCTATTTAGACAAATGGTATTCTGAAAGCAATCACTGCTACTCTTTGCCAACACCCAGTTCTGGGAGGTAACAAATAGCACTTTGATGCTGCCGGGATCAGCCTTTATGGTGCCATATGCCAGCCAATTATCTCAGTGTCATTAGGCACAGAACTAGTGTTTCCCACATGCCCAGATCATGCAATTAGTGTACTTATGTGAAATGGGATTGTAACGTAGTGAAGACGAGTCAGAGGGTAGACCTAGCTTGCCCAGCCAACTTTCAGTTTGCCAGGAAAAAAGCAGCTATGCTGACAGTGGCTACCACAACCAGAAGCGGAAGCTCTTAACTCTGTGTTGGTCTGTGTGTCCCAGAATCATAGAAAAATTTATGTTGAAAGGGACATCTGCAAACCATGTATTCCAAGCTCCTGCTGTATCTCCTGCTCCCCCAAATTTGATGTCATCCACAAATGTAGAAAGGATGCATTGCATCTAGTAGTCCAAGTCACCGATAATGATCTTCAATAGCATCACCACCACCACGGTCTTGGTGTGTTTGGTTTAGCCACGTCTATGCAGCATTCAGAGTGGGCTAATTTTCACTACCATTTGAGTGAATTTGTAGCCTGTTTTGGGAGAAGTGTGTTGTTGCTGCTGGACTGTGACCAGTACCCAAATTTAAAGGTAGTTCAGGTAGAACTACAGCAGCATGAACACAGCCAGAGGGAGTTGAGGGCTGATGCACAGCAACTAGAAAAACACGGTACTTTCCTGAGACATGCTGGTATTTTTCTGAGGCATCCCTACTTGGATTTTTTCCTTCTGAGTTGCTTTTTCTTTGTCTTCCCTTGGATACTACCTGGTTTTAAGGAGACCAAGTTATTTGTATTTATATTTATAGGGGGCAGGAGAGGATCTAGAGGAAGTCTGGAGATTTCTGGCTGTTGTCAGCATTACAGGAGAGGAATCCAGGTTAGGTGAAAGCTGTAGCTGAATGACTTGGAGGTGCAGGAAGAGGAAAATGGAAACAGTGCTGTGGGATGCAATCTGTGAACGACAATATCTGTCAGTGGACCCTAGGTCTCACCTAAGGGAATCCAGTTGACTCAGCCTTATGATCACAGAGTTTTGTGCTGAAAAGGGTTTCCGACAGAAAAAGTTGCTGAACATGTTTTGATCTTTGCTTTCCTCCTTGTTCAGACTGTGGTTATTGAAGAACCCTTTCTGTCATTCACTTAAAAGTTGCAGCAAAATTTAGCCAGAGATGAAATAAAAATCTGAAGCTAAATGAGCTGTTTGGTGAATTACGAAGGACAAGCAAGTCTTCCTGGTCTCCATCTAAAATCAGTGGGGGGAGAGGAGCTCTTATAGAGGATGCTTTGAAGAGCTACATTAAGTTTCTCTTCCTGCTCCGATTTGCCCCCTGGAGGAACCTTCTCCTTCGTGCTGATTATGGATTATTATGCTCATTACGCCAAAGCTAGCCTTTGTGAGTCCACCCCCCGCCTTCATGACGGACAATTGCCGCAGCTTTATTATCAGACTGGCTCGGTTGCAGCAAGAGAAGGCACAGGCTCCTTGTTCCTCCAGTGGATCCCCTCTTTGTCAGGCCATGTTGATTTTTGCTTTTCTCTGAGCTGTTTGCCTCTTACTTAAATGTTTGATAATTGAAGGCTGTCGTGTATAAATGAGCGGTTGTATCATGATTATTTATTGCGTAAAGCCCCATTTATTCCCACGTTTCCAAAGAACATCTTAATTTCCTGTTATGCTTCTGCATCTGTTGCTCATTATAGTGTTTTCTAGTCAGATGTTTCAGTTTTTGGAAATGTGCGCCCTGAGCACATCTATCTCTTTGTGCATGGGGAAGGTGCACAAACGAAATCCTCTGGGGTTTTGAAGATGTAGTACGTCAAGTTGGATGTTTCTGTGAGCTTTTCTAACACCAAGTAACTACTGACCTTTCTGACCATCTCTTTCAATGATAGCTGTCAGACACAACAACCTTTTAATGGGACCAATACAAGTGTTCTCTCTGTGATGTTTGAAAGTAACCTTTCCCAAAAGTGGTGATGTTTTAGGAGTTACTTAACAGAGATGATTTTTTTCAGAGGCTTACTCATGCAAGTAACCTCAGTGCTGTCAATAAAAGTAGCTGTCTGAGACAGCTTTGGGCTGTGGAGCTACTACTACTCTAACAACTGCAAGCAAAACCGAGGTTTTCCTAGAAGCTGAAGCTTACGTGTGTGCTCGCATAGCATTTCTTGAGAGGTTAGATGCAGCCCTGTAACAATGAAAGGTGTTATTCCTCTCCCCTTTACATAGTTCATTCTCTCCATTTATGTCTTTCTAGAGAATGGTTATTATTTAAATATCCCACTTTCTGCTCTTGTAGTCACACCTTACTAGGAAAACAGCACTCATTAGTGCTTGTTCGGTTATTGTAAGGATTGGACTCAAGATCATTACAGAATTACTCCTCTGCTTTAACAGAGATGTCAAACCAGTATTTCTCTCACTATTACACAGTGAGAAGCTTTTGAAGGCTGGTCTTGTCAAGCTGTGAGAGCAATTTTAAAACTAACAGGAATGTAAATTATATAAAACATTTCTCATTTGTCCTGTCCACGAAAAGCCAGCATACGTTCGTACATGCTGCGGACCTGTTTTCAAATCTCTTGTTCCATCACCTAGGCACTATAATTATTATTTCCTTCTGAGCATAATTTTTTTAATAACTTAGAGTAAATAAGAATATTTAAGTCTGAATGATGGGCTTTCATGTCTTCAGTAAATCATTTGGTCATTATGTGGTACGCGTACAGGGGAGACCACCAAATTTCACAAACTCTAACCTAGCAGCAGGTACAAAGCAGAAGTAAACAAAGTATTGGTAAAGAAATATGACTTTCTAATGAGATTATGTGAATTGTGGCAAAGCTAGCTCTTCTTCACATTAATTCCACATCCCCGCCCCTTCTTATTGCTTTGAATTCAGCTCTCTCATCTTCTGCTGCTGACACATTTGCAATCCTTTCTTCCTGGTTAAAGTTGTGTGAATAATTAGGTTATTTTGGTTTTGCTTTTTTAATTCCATTGCTGAAGAGAAATATTTTTGGGGAAGATGATTTATGGTGCTGAACAAAACGTTTTGCTTAACTCGCAAACAAACACTTTGCTTCTGGACCTGTTTTACTCTTCCAAAAATACAGTGGATTTTTTTTTAAGGGACATGAAAATGTCCCTTTAGAAATAAGATGGTTTTGACTTGTCAGAAATTTTTGCTTATATTTTTGCATGTTTCAAATTGACTGGAATTTCGCATCAGTTTTCTTGCTCTGGAGCAGCAATTTTTAAGTGAATTAATTATCTGTTCAAAGGAGTTTCCCTGCTTTTCTAATAATTAACCCACACACTTCTTATAAAGCCTTCTCCTAAACTGTTTCACCTACTTAGTTGCTTTCTTCACACTGTCTCCTGACAAGGAGCTACTCTGACCACTCTTGGTCCGTCCTTTTATTTTTTGTAGCCATGAAGATGAAAAACCTGACAGACGTGGAAAGTCTCGTCTTTCTCACCTACAGGCTGAGGAGAGATGTGTGGCTATGGTGCAAGGCTCCCCACACTGCACCATCCCCGGTCGCAGGCTGACCTGGGGTGGGCAGTCATCCCCAGCGGGGAGAGGGCCTTCAGCTTCATCCTGGACCAGCCTGCACTTCATTGCACCTAACTTCTTGTTTTGTGATGTTTTGTAAGGTGAGCTCCTGTCCTCTGGAGGTCCTTGGACCTGTTTCACCTGAAGGTGAATAAGGAATGCATTCTCCAGTGAAGCACCAATTCCTCCTGGCAAACTAAGATCTGTTTCTGCAAGCTGAAAATTCCCATTGGAGTCATTACATGTGCTGCACCTGGGTTTGCTATCATGGCCCTAATATTTTTCCGTATTGAGGCATGCAGTTCTCCAAAGTGTTTCTCCTCTTTTAATATTTTTCTTTCTTTCATTTAGCTTCCTTTTTATGTTACTGGGCAGTCTTTCTAACTAGACCCATTTTAATATATTGGTGTATTTAGCTGAGAAAGCAAATTATAAATCTTTCTAATGTTATGGCAACCTGTCATTTCAGCTCTTAGTCAGGTATCGATTTAGTGACCTCTTTCTTTTTTATTAACCAAGCCATAATCTAACTTCTTCCATCACTTCAGTCATAAATCTTATTGTTTGGAAATAAATAGAAAAATTTTTTCCTTTCTCATCTTGTGTTAGCTCTCTAATAGTTTCTGGGCATTTATTACTTACATATTCTGTTTTCTAATTTAATTACTTTGCTTTCTAATTTTCCATGATGTGCTCCCTCTTTTTAATTTGGCTGAGTAAATTATACAGTGCTCTGTGAGGACAATTCGTAATAAGAGCTTATGATCAGGAGAGGGACTCTGTGAAATGACATCATAGATTTTCCTTATTTGTTCCCAGTCAGTGTCTTCCCTATCAAAACCATTCCATGTATACGTTGAAAGATTTTCTGTAAATCAAACTGTGTTGCTTTGGCCTTCTACTGTCTGTCTTACTATCCTCAGAATAAGCTGGTGCAAAGAGTTAGCTGTTGAGACTTTAGGCATGCAAATATACATTGTTGGATACATTCAGTTTTCCTGTTACCCTGGGGACATGTTAAATTTCACAATTTCATAAGTGAGCAAGAGGAAAAAGGATGGATTCATGAAAAGTCAGCAAATAGTAACAGGCTTTGATGCCTGTAATAACAAGCATGTTCTTACATCCATCCACATTCAAGCGAACACTTAGGCATAGATTAATGAGATGCAAACCTAAAATGAGTGTGGCAAACATCAGCTTTATCACCTTGTTGAATTATTGCCTTTAGTACCCCTAGAACTTAAGCCAGCTGCCTAAGAATGGAGAGGAGGGTCACAGCAAGTTGTAGGTGACGCCAAACCTCGGGACTGTGAGAGCTGGGACACTTCAGCCCCTGTTTCCATGGCTGGGCTTTTTCCACGTTAAGCCCTGATGTAAAGCAGGCGCCTCTGCTCGTGGCAGAGGTGGGGCTGCTCCCAGGATGCCCAAAGTGGGGGATACTGCTGTGCACAGTGCAAGTGTCTGAAAGCTGGGGTCGGGGGGCAGATGAGGCTGTCGTCTGAAAAACTGCTGACTACAGGTCATGTCTTCTCAACATGCTTGTCTGACTTCTGGGGACGTTCAGCCAACCCATGGGGCTTTGATGGGGGTTGTCTTGTGTGACAAAATGTCTTGATCTCATTCTCATGAAAGATACCACCCCAGCCCCACGATAGGTATGCTCGGTCGCTGGTTATTCTGCCATTCCTTATCTGACACAAGTACAGCTGCCTTCTCAGAAATACGTGGTGTTAACCAAAACCAGAAAACTGGTAGCTATTGCTTCAAATATGTTTTATCTGCCACTTCAAAATGCAGCTAGCTAAAATGGCATGTACTTGATGATAGAAAATTCTCAAATATTTATACCTTCTGATGGATCTGAGGAGAAGGTAAGTGCAGAAATGAGGTGCATGTCCTACTCCAAGTCTTTCCA
The DNA here is from genome assembly GCA_008711295.1 of Anarhynchus alexandrinus. Classification (NCBI taxonomy): domain Eukaryota; kingdom Metazoa; phylum Chordata; class Aves; order Charadriiformes; family Charadriidae; genus Anarhynchus; species Anarhynchus alexandrinus. The sequence continues at coordinate 147,030 of VUYV01000573.1, read as the reverse complement.
ACATCTTTTCAAGTAAAAGACATCTGAAAGCTAGGAGTGGAGGAGAAGATGGATTAACCTCAGTATGTTTAATTTGGTAAAGATCTGACATAAATGTAAAAGTAAAAAACTCTACTGTGTGTATTTCTGGCACAGTATGCTGAATTCCTGCCACAAAATACCTGTTAACTTTGCATATCTCTGTAATGAGGTGTCTCAGCTCTGCTGTTCCCTCTGTGACTGTCATTTGTAATGTTACATTATTGTGCTGTCTAACGAAGTGTTTATGGAATCTCTTCTTCTGGAAAGATCAGAGGCAGAATCGTGACACTTCTATTGAAGTCTGCTTCCTCGAATATCATACTAAAAAAGGAACAGACTTTCTTTAGATAGGTGAGCAATGTGGGAGAGCTGAGAGACATGTTAACCATGCACGTGCTGGAACGGGGACCAGTGCAGGGCACCCGCTAAAGACTTGCCATGCTCCATGGGTGCTCCCGTGGCTTTCGAAGGCACCTGTAACTCCAACAAACCTTGCTTGACTCCTCAGAGAGTCATGTCTATAACTCAGGAATAAGCAGAGTGATCCCTTCATTTAGGGGTGTGTTGTGCTGCTAAACTGTCTGCAAGGAATGATGGTTCCTTCTTGCTGTTCACTTTAATTTGTATCACTGGGACCTCTCTGGTTTCTAGGAGTTGTATTAGTGGTGTAAGAAAACCCAGGAGAAAACTAGAACTGGAAGTGAGAACTGCTGATTTGAAGTTGGGTGTTCATTGCAGGACTTCTGAAAGCTCTGTAGCAGCTTGGGATGGAGGTGGGGCTGGACAGATAACCACATAACTGTCCCAGGAGACGCAGAAGGTTGGCATCAAAAAGTGTGCCTCCACTCACCTTTCTTTTGTGATATCCTCCTGTCTTTTATCTTTTCAGCACAGATAAGGCTGAGGTAGGTTTAAGGCCATTTTATTTCACCTTATTGATTATATACAAATGAACTGACAAACCCACTATTTTTGAACTGTAATTTACTGCATAATTCTAAAAATGTACAAATGGTTTTGCATTTCTTCTGATTAACTTGTTCTTGTTAGTGTAAAGAATATATTGAGATATAAAGAAGGAAGTCTATACATATTTTTTTTTATGATGTGTCTGCCATTTATAATTTGACATTAATCCATTATAGCCCTTAACTGTATTTAAAATGTTTGGTATTTTGTACAGCGTAAAGCTTGGTGTCTAGATCAATAGTGTTGTCCATTTTATAGCGCAACCAAACTGATTTATTAAAATCAAATTAGGTATTGGTCATATTCTATCTTGCCTCTTTTTTAAGTTCACTGAAGGAAAGAATCCTAGGCTAGAGCAGGAGAGAGAATATGACAAGACAGCAGGCAAAAAAGGAACATAAAGAATGTACAGGAACGGAGTTGAGAAGGTCTGCGTGAGGCAGTTGGAATTAGCAGAAACATTTCCTGTCCTTTCTCCAGATGTTTATGGACAAATATGTGGCCCATTTTCCAAGACCTTTGGGCATTTATATCACAGTGTGTAGTTCTTCCAGGGCTGGCGAGGTCCGTACTCTAATGGCTTGTCCAGGATTGGGCTTTTTTTGGGTATCACTTCCATAACACCAGTGTTGAATGACTGCTCTCCTCGACTCAACAGTGTTTTTTCCGCTTCCCTGTATTTATCCTATTCTGATTTAGCACCCATCAAGCTTAAAAATAGATGGCTAGTTTTGAGTACAGCTTCATTTGATAAGAAAAAGTGCTTTCTGCCTGCAAGTTCTGTCCAGAAAAACTGAACGTGGGGATGTACACAGAGAATAAATTATACCGAGAGCTTCTGTCATTGCAGAATTTTATTAGGAGTGTTGCTGGAGACTGGAGTTACTTTAGAGTTTGATAAATTCTTTGTGCTTCCTTGAAGTGTTTCTGCATTTAAATTACTCACCAAAAAGTAAAAAATAACAACAACAAAAGTCTAAAATCATTCTCTTGATCAGATAGATGGCTCAGTCTTGTGTTTGTCTAATATTCCAGGTAGGATGTCCTCTGTGCAGCTGAACAGAGTCAAGATGTTATCTCAGTCCTTGTGCTTGCAGGAAAACCCAGAACCCTCTCTACCACAGCAAACCAGCAGGGCACGTCAACAGCTACATGCTCGCTGTTTGCTTGTCATCAACACGACATGAATCAACTCTGAAATGGAAGCTGCATAGCTTAGCATAGTCCTACATGTCTCTGGTAGCATATATAGTTATTTCAGGCTTAGCTGCATGCTAAGCACCTGTATGGCTTCCAGTCTGCTCAGAGAGGCTTATCTCTGAGCAGTAGGGCTGCTTTGTGCATCATTTCCTCGTACCTGGTGCTTGAGTTAGGCATAACTCTGTTGGTGGAAGGGCCTATTACGATCCGTGAGACGAAGTCCTCTGGTTCTTGGTGTGAGTTGATTCTTGGGGTTCTTGCCCCAGAGTTTGCATGTTCCAGCTGCTGTTACTGAGGAGGACTCTGTCAGCCCTTTCTGAATTGTGAGAGTCCCTCAGGGTACATGCCTTTGCCCAGAAGGAGCATGCATTTTCCTTAGGAACATTATTCTATTCTTTTAGAAGTCAAAGACATAGCATAAAAACATTATTTTCTGAAAAGAATCCTGGCAATCAGTTGTGCTGTTAACTCTACAAGTCTGTTTTGTGAAAGTATCAATTCATATAATTGACGGGGTGCATATTTAAATTGTATTTGTTTTCTCTCTGTATTTCTATTGCAATGGCAGTGAAGCCATCAATAAATTTGTTTGCTGTAATAGAAAATATTATTCAACCCTTTATGCCATCCATTATTTAGCAGCCATCATTAAAAAAATCCTGTAGTCATTAATAATCTTGAAAGGGCTTGTTATGCTGAAACGTACGGCATTAGAATACACATTACAGTTACCTTGAAGTCCCAGGCACCAATATCAATCATTCATTATCCTGCCATTACTCAGCAATGGCATAATTTCGTATGTTGATTTGTCACTCCTGCCAGAGAGTGGGTGCATGTGGAAAAATATTTTAATTGCGTTTCCAGCATGTGGCAGAGTTGAAATGACGACTGATCAGATGAAGAAAGGAGGAACCTTTATGCTGCAATTAAAACCAGCTTTTGTTTGTACTGTATATAAAGCAAGCTTAGTCTTGGAGAGGATCCAAGTATTCAAAGGGTTTTTGAATGACAGTGTTTCTACCTCAGTCCCAGGAACGCTCAAAGAAAAGCAAATTAATAAAATATGTGATTTAGAAACGTTTTACTGAAGTCTGAACCCAAACATTCAAGACTCGCTTTACAGGATCGTAACTGTATCCCAATGCTTCGGCCCTGCTTTTCTGGTCACCTCAGTTGGCACCATAAATAATAAGCCCCAGTGCTGCAAACACACAAACATATCCATAGTTTTACTCGCCTGCAAGACCTAGCATTTGCTTGTTGGGAATCCCAAGTTCAGTGCTGGAGAAGGAGCATTGCCCTTCTCTTCTGATCCCTCTGGCACTGGCGCTGTGTGTTCACATATACCAGCTCTAGCATCTGTGCCTCCTGTCTTCTAAACTTTTGCCACTTTTGGCAAATGTTAAAGACACAGAAAATAGTTTTTCAGTTATACTTGTTGTTTCTGGTCTGGCTTATCATAGTTTTGATTCCAAAGGTTTAGCCTGATTCTATTAATTCAAAGCAGGATGAACTCCATTGATTTGTAATGGAAAATTATCTTTATATCAGGGTAAAGATATGATATTATACCATTGTACAGGCTGTGGAGATAGCCTGCACCTTACGTACAAAGATGAGAAGTAGCGGTAGTTCTATGATTGACTTCTGCTCCCCAAACATCTGAATTGCCCAAATAAACTCCTTTATTTAGCTGGAGAAGCCAATGCTGTGGCAGAATAACAAAGTGTGAGTGCTCACCCAAATGGAATTTTAATGCTTTCACCTAAACAGCAGTGTGCCCTAAGGTCAAGCAGAGTTAGGCTTTGCTAAGAAATTTAAAACAAATACTAAACCATTCTTTATCTGTGTAAATAAAATAGGAGTGGGACTGCTGTACAGTGAAGAGGACATCGCAGAAATCTGCCCCTAAATTATGGTGAGACTTTACCTGATATTTCATAAGGGTTATGACGTAGGTGAACAATATACTTGATTTTCCACTGTAGCAGGCCACTGCTGTGGTGGGCCAGATGATTGTGCATGCATGTGAAGCATTGGCTGTTTCAGCATGCACGTAAATGGCAACGTCTGGTGCCAACAAGATTTACTGACCTAGTTCACGCACAGTAAGTAAGTGTTTTCTTTCCCTTGCTGTTTGAGGAGCCAGAGAGAAGCACAGCTGGAAGAGATTTTCTTTGTCATCTGGCCCACAGTTTCTCCTTTTCCAGGAGAAGCCCTCTAGGGAAAGATGGCCAGGAGATGTTCATGAACTTCAGCAACTGTCCCTGCAGGTTGAACAATGGCTGCGGGTCAGAGGTTGGAGGGCAGAGTGAAAAGGCAGAACTAGGAAAGAAGGTATGAAATGGGACATTATTGCTACCAGGGAGATACCAAAATGAATTTAATCTGCTCAGTTTGAACTTAATCCACTTGCTTTGCAGAGGCTGGACATTTCCCATATCAGAATACTTGGAGAACTGAAATACTGATTCTGTTTTCAGAAAGCTGGAATTCCAAATTCAGTGAGAGATTTATGATTGGGTTGCTGTATTAGGGCAGAATTCTGCGATTGGGTTATTTATAGTGTACAGTATATCTGTAATTGAAAAAGGGGTAAAAATAGCCTACGGAGATAAATAATTATTTGGTTTTGGAAATGTACAGGTTTTAGAATGACTTTCAAAAGAAGAATAGTTGAAGACACAGAGGTACGTGGCAGAAATGGATGGAATTCAGCATGCATTTGCCAGGGGTGAACTTGACCAGATTACATGACAGTTTTCTTGGCTGCATAAGTAATATTTTAGAAAAATGAGGAATTGAAGTTTTAATCCAGTTAGACTTTGTGAAATCATGGTGTTACCTGAGAAATTATTTTTTAACCTGGAGAACATGGTAACCAAAATTAGAAAGGGAAGGTGGCTGATGGAGAGACAACAATAGGATGTGAGGAAGGTTGGGTTACAGGAGGTTTCTACACAGGAGTTCCTCACATTCTTGGGGCTGATGTTATTAGTGAATTTGGCAGATAGACTAGAAGTACAAAAAAACAATAGTTAAAAACATTCAGAAAGTCCCATCAGTGCAGAGGAGTGTAGGACAATATAGGAAAAACACTTAATGACTGAGGGATGGAGTAAGTACAATGGGATGAAATTTAGCAATGTAAGTGCAAAGTTGGATATCTGTATGTTTAATAACAAGAAAATATTGCATAATTTTATAATGTGGCAGTGACAGAAGAAGAGAAAGTCTTAGGCCTACTGTTCATTCACATGAAATGATTAGTAGTGAAAAAGGGCAATTACCATCCTAGGAAGTGCAAGGCAAGACATTTTAGAGGCAAGATTTTGAAGAAGCCATTGCTCAAGTCCCCATGTAGATTACTGCACCACTCATATTCCAGAAGTTTTGAACAAAGGCAGAGAAGAACAGGTAGATTGAGAGAGGGCTAGAAGATCCGGGCTCACTCCCAAAATGAAATCTTAGAGTGAATGTGACTCCTGCCAGTAGATACATCAGAGAAGTAAATGCAAGAGAAGCAGAGCCATTTGAGGTCATGAACAATATTGCTGAAATAAAGGGTTTTACCTGGCCAGGAATAAGCTTTGACTGGAGAAGGGACAGTGTTAACCATCACAGCAAGGAGGTTCAGGAAATGATTTCTCAGAAGGCAATGGAGGGCCAGACACACAACTAGTTTTCAAATGGGCTTGACATGTTTGAGAGAGATGATCTGGTATCTGATTTAATATTTGAGAAATGATATGATTGCTTTTGCCAGTGGCTGACTGTTTTCAGCTCAGCGATTTCTTTCTGTTCTGTGTCTACACTGATGTATCTGATTTAGAAGGCGGTTAAGTGGGAAAGCACTCTCACATACACTGATGCTACTTCACTGCTGTAAAAATATTTTTACAACCTAATGATGATTTTATAATTCCCCAGTGGGGGGATGAAGTGGAGACAGAGTGGTTTTGTGTACTGTCGTCTCCTCTTATTGGGAATACAATAGCAATGACTAACGAGAAGGAAAATGTGTTTGACATTCTTCATTATGGCCACAACATTTACAGTGACGGGAGATAAACAAATGCTTACACCTTCTGGAATCTGTGTGGGCAGAGATTGTTTCGAAATCATGTCTGTCATCCATATATGGTGTTGGCACCCTTGGGTATATCATACAGGCTTTTGCTCTCTGAAGTGGATGCTGTTGGTTCCAGCATGCTTTCCCATCTTTAGGGAGAAGGACCATTCTCAGTTTAATCTTAATGTTTTTGTACAAGAGCATTATACTATAAAATCCGAATTCTTTTCTATAGCAGCTATCATCTTGCAATTTAAAACTTCAGAAGACAACAAAATAGGGCTATTTCAATAAACATAATCTCTGAGGCATCACAGTCAGAAATTAATGACTCATTTGAGAGAACTTCAACAGAAGAACATGTCAACGCTAGCCAATTTCCGGTTAAATACCGTTTGAATTGATGCTGTGATTTCAGCTAGACAAAATTTTGGTTCCCATGAGAAAATTCATGGGTTTTACTGGGTTCTATGTTTAAGCATCTGTGTGTACAGCCAGATTACAAATTCTCTGACATGCTTAACAGATAACTGTGTGTTCTTTGACCGTAGCTGTGTTTGCGTAATCCTATTATGAGTACGGTGGAATTAAACCTACGTATCAAGGAGAGAACATATCTCTTACTGCATCATATTAAAAATACAATGAATGACAGCAAATTGTGTGCTGTCTATAGGTCTTTTTCTAATGTACCTTCTTGGTTTGAAATTGGTCTCTCTTGGTATGGTAAACTGCTACGTTTGTGTGTCACGTTGCTGGTAATGTTTAAAAATGGACTACAGAACCAAGGGTATTCTTGCGCACATGCTACCATCTCTCTGAGGTTACAGATTGTGATTGCACAGTGGCTGGTGAAATAAATAGCAGTCACTTGAGGCATTATATTTCCTTTCAAAAGTACTTTGACTAGGGAACATTAAAACCTTAGTTTTCAAAATTGGAATATTTCCGTTCAGTAATCCCTGTGTAATCTCTCTATCTGGAAGCTGCAGGATTTCTCTGAGTCTGAGGGCAGGCAGCTTTGTCTTTACAGTGAGATGGAAGAATGTAGGTTCTTAAAAACTCGTACTGTTTACAGGAGAGTTGCATGGGTAGCATCCCTCCTAGCGCTCTCATTAGTTCTTTATTTTGAGGCGAGATTGTTTGATCAAATATTCATTTCTATTGGAGTTGCCAAGTTCCTTGCAGTTTCTTGGGTGGTTATTAAATATCTGTGACAAATTAACTTTTATGATTCAATGGATGGATGAAAGGAAAGAGGAGGAAGGTAAAATTCATTCACCTGAAAGGAAAAGATTTTGTTTGTTTTTATTCTTCAAGAAACATTTTGTTACAATTAACGATTTCATTCTGAGAAAGCTGAAGGGAAATTTTCCCCCCATTATTTCCCCCTCCCCATTTTTTTTGACTGCAAGTGTAATTTGACACAAACCATGAAAGATCAAGAAGAATGAGCTCAAGCTGGTGAAGAAAAAGGCCATTGGACAACAGAGGGTGGAGCATCTGTCATGTAAGAGGAGAATAATTTAACTTTAAGTGTAAGGAATGAAGATTGAGACAAGATGCAACCAAAGGCTATCAGGGATGTAAAAACAAGAGAGAGTAAAACACTTAAGCTAAATGAGAGCTGGGGCATAAGTACAAATAAGAATAAGGAAACCATGAACTGATTTAGACTGAAATTTAGAGAATGGTTTATAACTCCTGAAAGAATGAATGACAGAAGAAGCTTTTCCAGTTGGAGCAAAATGAAAAATAAAATAAATTTTAAGATGAACTTGATAAATTTCTATGCAAGATTACAAGATGAAGTTGCCTACGATAGCAGAGGAGTAAGCTATATGTCTGCACATTTCTTGCCAGTCCCATCTTCCTATAAACAATTTTGATTTGAATGGCCATTTTGGAAAAAGCATCTATCTGAAAATTTTACCTAGTTCTAATGGTGACTGTCATAGATGAAACAGTGCTAAGTGAGTAGGTAAGTCAGTGATAAAGTGACCATGGGGTTGGGATGTGAAGATTGGAAAACTTAACTGCATGGTGTAACATAAGTAATGTGTGGAATTTAAATCTTTGGCCTAAATAAATGGTACTTGGCACACTTGGTTATGGGATGCTGAAGAGAAACTGGGATACAGGAATTTATTACCTGAGCAGCAAATGAATGATGAGTGGGGAGAAACTGCCTTCCCCATGGTTGAAGGCGGTTGATTAGTTGGGAATGATGAGACTGCATTATTGCATTGTGATAGATAATAATTTGCTGATAAGACTGTACGGTGGGACTAGAGGACTGTTCTAGGCAGGTCCTGAAAATGGCAAATCATTTTATCTTCAAGGCAAAATAATGTAGTCGGAGAGCCAAATGGAGGAGTGGGCAAGTTTTTTGTCTTTTTTCTGTTGTGGTTTTTAAGTGCAGAAGAGGCTGAAATACGTTTGTATTGAGAAGGTTCACGAAGAAGAGGGGGAGGGAATGGAGAGAAAAGATTGGGTCTGCAGGAGACCGAGAGAAGGAATGTGAGGAACTGTGCAAGCAGAGAAGCCAGATAAAGATAGCAGAGGCCAACTGCCAGCTTTTGTGGCAGGGAAGAAAGATGGGAGAGTTGGGGAGAGCGAGATGGATGCCAGGGAAGGGACAGATCATTTTGAACATATTCTTTCTGGGGAAGCCACTGAAATCTGTGGAAATGATACTGGAGCAAGAGGAGAGGACTCAAAGGGGGAGGTAGTGAAAAGGGTAGCTGAGATTACAGACCCGGAGTTCAATTACACTGGAGAAATGGAGTCATTTACTGTAGAAGATGGCAGGACAGAAGGAGGAGATGACCAGTGTTCACTGCAAGAAGTTGTTCTGCTCTGGTATTTCCTTAAGGGATGCTGGGTATATCCAAAGGCTGAGACAGAGGACGTGGATGTGGAGGGAATAAGTAAGGACTAGTGACTGATGGGACGGGCACTGTAAAGGGATGCAGATATCCTGTCTTGGGTGAAGAGACTTTGCAGAGCTTTGTTGTCTAAGATATAATAATTCTAGATGGATGTATCCCAGTGACAGTGTCTGCACATACTGCAGGTACAGGTGCCAAACGCTGTCATTCTTTGTTTACCATGAGTAAATGAACATTATTTTCTGAGTTGTTTTTTTATTGCCAGTCACCATGAGAAAGAATAGCTGAATTTTACCTTGCATGTTGTTTAGTTACAAATAATGTTCTACTTGAGATCTTCTCTAGATCTTTAATTTCATGAATGGCACTTCTCTTTCCTTTATTCTGAAGTGTGAAAGGGAATCATAAACCCTCTGGTCACTCCCCAGCCTATAAAATGCAAGTGGAACTTTATCTGATCTCTTCAGTGCGTTGCTTTGATCTCATCTGTGGACCCATTCGCACTTGACTTGCCAAAAAGAGATTCTTTTGCTATTTAGCTTTCTCCAGGGAATATTTTTAACCTTATTTTCGGCAATGCCTTTACATGCACTCTTTTTGCAAAGTGACTTTTACTCTCCAAAGGAGATGCGCTGTTGCCACTTTTCACATTTTTTTTTCATGTGTAACTTTTTCTATTTTTAAGAAAGAAACAAAAAATTTGAGATTTTCAGTCCTCATAGCTATAGAAGACTTGATTATCTGGGGGCCTCAAGAGTCAAAAGGCAAAATGAATTACACATTTTATTTTCTTTTTTTTTAGTTTCCTTGAACGTATTTTGGTTATGCACATGGCTATTTTTTTTGGTGGGAGGGAGCCGAGTGGTCCTTATTTTCAAATACTTTGGGTAATCAATACTTGAATCAGTTCAGAAAGCACCATCTGTGCACATAGAGCTGCCATGCAAGTAAATGTTATCTTCACATGTTGTGAGACCACAAGTAAAACACTAAGGAAAATAAACCTCTAAATCCCATTCTTCAGTACATTTATACAGAATGAGGTGATTTGTCCTGACAAGAAATCCAAAAATTTCTTGTCAGGGTTCTGGAAAATAGTCAGAGTTGACAGATGGTGTACCTAGATTCAGATGTGGATATAGACAAAGGGAATCCACTTTATCACAGGGAGGGGGAAGCAAATGGGATTAAAGAACTGCCAGAAACAAAATTTGTTTTCTGTGAAACAGAGTGATTCATTTTCTTTAATATTTTTTTTTTATTTGTGTGTTCGTCAAACGTCTGCTCAAGCTGAAGCAGAAAATCAAAAGGCCTTGAGACAGACAGTTCTGCCTGGGTTGTCCTGGCTCAATTAAAACCTGAAACTCTGAACAAAAACTCCTCCAGTCCAGAGCTACAGGATTCATAGTTGCCAGCTATCCCTATTTGGACCATTTTCCCCCTTCTTAGTCCCCCTCTCAACTTTCCACTCCACACTTTTTCTGCTCTGGTGTTGCTTCTTGTTAGCCAGTCTTGAAAACAGTTTTAATTGACTATTTTTTTTAAAGCATGGTGCTGCTCACTAATGAGGGATTGTGATAGTAAAGGGAAATGGTGTATATTCTGGAAATGAATGAAGGTAACGGACCCACATAATGTTGATGAAATATTAGCTTGTCAGTCTGATGTTAATGACATTGCAAAACGAGTCCTGGGGTCTCTGACATCTTCATGTTTGTCAAAATATTTTAGCTGTTATTCATCTGCATTGCTATGCTGTCTAATGTCTCTTTATTAATGAAATGTTAAATAGAAACCTGTATTTCTCACATTAGCTTCTATCTCTATGGAGATTTCTTTTGAATGTCACTCAGAAAAAAGCATCAGCATTGAAGTTTAATGAAAAAGAATAAGCAAAAAAATGCTTATTACTTTTGTGATGCTTAGTAACACAGATGTCTTCTCTTTATCACATTTATTTAGTATAATTGCATTGAGTACTTGAGATTTCAAGCTTCTGTTACAGCTTTATTCATAAGAACAAAAAGATTTGATACTTGCAGGTCCTAATACCCATGATGTGACTAAACGGTGGAGACTACAATTTACCACTGTTCTAACAAAAGAGCACTTGGCTTATGTACTGGAATTAAATGACTAGAAGCTTTATCTGTATAGGGCATTTATGTCACACATACTTGAAGACTTGACTTCCCCCCTAGGTACCTGCTTAGGAAAAGCTTTTCTCAAACAAGATCCTCTTCAGATCTGAAGGCATACGTGCCTTATGTATTTATTTATTTCTTGCAGGGGTGAAAGAGATAGAGAATGGAAATTGTTTCCGTTTCATATTTTCATTACACTATGCACTCCATGTTGGGTATATAATAAAACAAATGAGACTTTGAGAGACACTCAGTGTTTTCAGCTGCTGTTGTACTTCACAGAAACAACAGTCGTTTCTGTTGTGTATAGATAGGGCCACTTTGTTTGGGTCCTCTGAAGAGGACTCCCAGTCTTCAAAAGTATGTGATAATGAAAGTATAGATTTTAATATAACAGATTTGAGGAAATAAAGGCATCTCTTGGCATTTCTGTACTACTCTCTTCATGCTTACCCTTTTTTTTTTGGTTTGTGCTGAATGTGATTTGGTGTTTACTTCCTTGTATTGTAACTGCCACTGCTTGTTTTCTATACTTTAATAGCATTGCGGAATTTCAAGGTGGGGGGAAGGGGAAAGGAGGTTTCTCTATGGCCACTAAAAACAACCATGGCATTCCTCTTGGGAAAATTCACTTTACTTCTTCTGGTTTCATTTCACGATTTTTTTCATAAGACTTTTGATTTTTTCTCTTTAGTTTTCTTCAAGTTTTCTATATAGACAGTCCCATCCTTATTTCTTACCATTCTGCCCACCTCTTCCTCTCAAAATTGTACTATAATGGTGTATTTGCTTCACTCTCTACTTGCTTTGTTTGTTTGTTTTTATTAATGATTTTCTAGAGATCTTTACAATGTGTTCATTTCTACACTGCAGATTTATAACCTGGAGTCTTCTTGAGATAGTATGTCTGGATCACTGCATGGGTGGGGAACTTCCTTTGCTTTCCTTCAGCTGACTATTTCGTCCTGTTTCCTTGCCACTGTGACTGGGAAATAATTTGGGATATAAACTGGCAAGACTCTGGAGTACATGAAAATAAACAACTTTGTTAGCAGAATGGAAAAAAAAAGGGCAAGAGATACCCAACGATACTTTTGGTTGTCGATAAAATTTCATGTTTCAACCCATGTGTTTGAATGTTTACTCTTCCATAATGCTCTGAAAAAAATCTGTAATTGGAATTAAAATGCAAGACCTGAGAAAGGACTTCTAAAATTGCTCTCATTCTACTTATTTGATTCCCATTACTGTGATATCTAGGCACTCTGCAGTCCTGTCTTTAGGGCATATTCCAGAGGAGTAGGTGTTATTGGTAGGAGGTAGGTGTTTTCATTCCTATTTTACACATGGTTACTGAGAATAAAGCAATTTAGATGGCAGAAGCTGCAAAAAAAAAAAATTTAAATTACCTTAAAATTCTAGCCTGCAGTGACACAGAAGAGATGTGTCAGAACAAGGATTCAATAACAGGTTTTGTGTGCTTGGGTTAAAGTCTAAGGTGTTGGATTATCTTTTTGTTGTGATGAAATAGCACTGTTGTATTTGTGCTGTTACTTTCACTTTACTCAGACAAGATGTATTAGAGAGGAAGGCAGGATATAAGAGTAACATGGTAAGGTTAATGGGTAGACTCAATGTGAAAAAAAATATTTCCATTTAGTGTTTCTGTAGGTTGGGTTGTTAAAACAATATGAAATTAATTTTTACTCACAAAAACTCGATCTTGAAGTCGACTTTGATCTGAGTTGACTTTGTTGAACAATGTGCTGGAAAGCACACTAAAGCCTTGACCTGAAAATTTTGGCACTTCCTTCTGGTGTTCAGGCTGAAAACACCACATTTGCTATCCTTACAACCCTCTGTCCATTTTCTTTTAATGCAAAACTGAGGGGAAAAGGGTGGAAAGTTAAGAGTTGTTTGGGCTTTTTTTTAACTTGGTTATGCTTTCTATAAGCATTCAGGTCAAAATTTAAATGGTTCATAGGGTTTACCTGATCTCTGCTTTGCGTCAGTGATATTTCATCTGATCCTGATCTAATTCCCATAGAAGAAGCTGTTTGCTTTCTCCTTGTGCTCCTGACTCTAGCAGTCTTCATCAATGGTACTGGAAATTACTTCTGGGGGAACAGGAGAAAGGGTCTGCTTGTAAAAGTCTATTGTGCTTCTGTTGTACTTTGCTATTTTATTATTGTGATTAAGCTTATATAGTTTCCTTTATAATCAATACAATTACATTTATTCTAGCATCAGAGAGATTACAGATTCAGAGATACTTCCTCTATTTAAAACAAGGAAAGCCTCTAGAATCAAACTTAGATTTTTTGAGTGGGTCCATTGTACCTTTCAGTAAAATTCAAGGCTGACCCACTGTAGAAGTCTTAGCAAAGGTATGTACAAGCATGTTTACTGTAAACACAGCATAGATACTTTGGAAAGAATGAGCTAGGTTTTCCACAAAATGGAACAATTGTGGTGAAAAATACAGAGAAAGGAAAATATTACAACATTTCAAAAATTGCACAAAATAAGAGAGTTTTTTCTTTTTTCACTAAATAAATTTTTAAGCTGAGTTTATGCTGTCTCTTGCTTGACAGCACAAGGTCAGATCAAGATGAAGAGATGTGTAATGAATTGAGCATAAATGCAGAGATTGGTATTCATCTAGTCTCTAGCCTGTGACAAGACATGTATATTTGCAAGAAAACATGATTCCTAAATAAAATAGGAATGAGATTGTATGTACACTATCTTCCAAATTACTGAATTACAGAACTTTGTATGTGAGTGGTTTTGGGGAGCTAAATTGGAATTGTTGGCTAGAATAATTAAAAGGCGAGGCAAGTTGAAATGAGGCAAACAGAAAGCTTGTCTAGTGGCAATAACAGTGAGAAGAACTTAGGAAAGTTGTCAAAAACTGTTGGAGTGGGTCCAGAGGAGGGCCATGAAGATAATCAGAGGGCTGGAGCACCTCTCCTGTGAAAACAGGCTGAGAGACTTGGGGTTGTTCAGCCTGGAGAAGAAAAGGCTCCAGGGACACCTTATAGCAGCTTTCCAATATCTGAAGGGGGCCTACAAGAAGGCCGGAGAGGGACTTTTTACAAGGGCATGTAGTGATAGGACGAGGGGGAATGGCTTCAAACTGGAAGAAGGTAGATTTAGATTAGATATTAGGAAGAAAATTTTCACTTTGAGGGTGGTGAGGCACTGGAATAGGTTGCCCAGAGAAGTTGTGGAAACTCCGTCCCTGGAGGTGTTCAAGGCCAGGTTGGCTGGGGCTTTGAGCAACCTGGTCTAGTGGGAGTTGTCCTTTCCCATGGCAGGGGATTTGGAACTAGATGATCTTTAAGGTAATTTCCAACTCTAACCATTCTATAATTCTATGAAAACCTAGGTTGTGCAATTTTGTTGGCTACCATAATTAATAAATTAGCTAAAAGATATATTTTGAGGCAGAAGATGGGCTCATCTTAGTAATGATTCTGTGAAGGGTGAATTACAAATACTGTTTTATATTGTGTTCACCCACATGTCTGACTTCTGACATGATGAACATTTGTAAGTCTAGATGGAGGGTTCAGGAGTGAAATACAGCTTATTTAGCTGAATACAGGCATCCTCTCTAGTCTGTTTTCAGGAGGTTGATGGTTCTAGTGATTAGATTAGGTGGGAAAAATGCTCTCGTGGTCAAAATGATCTGGCCTTCCTTACATTGCTGTATAACAGGTGAACTTAGATATGCGGATTTAGGGGAATCACCTCCCTTCCCTTTTCAAAACTCTTATTTATGTCAGTCAGGGGCATTAAAATGCCACTCAGATGATGGATCACAGGCAGAAGCCCCACTGCCCCTGAGGGGGTCACACTGCTGCTCTTCTGCTGTCTTTGGTCAAACTGGATTAAAAGGTAGAACCTAGGCATGGAGTTGAAGTGCATCATAATCTGTGTGGACGTTTGGTCTATTTTCCATTCAGGTTCCTCCAGGTCAGGCCCTGGTGGAGGCAGAGAGGAGAGAGGAGGCTACAGCACTGCCAAAACGCTAGCTCTGGGGGCCCCAGTGTGTTTTCAGCCCCACGTTGTTGCTGCGACAAGACCAGGGAGAAGCAAGCAGCATCCACTGGTGGGGAGGTGGAAATAAAGCAGAGGACAGCAGTTCTTAGGAGATAATTTGTTGTATGGATTTGACCCTTTTTCTCCTGGTTCTTGAATGGTTAGTGAACAGAGTGTCATTTGTGCCCATTTGTTCATTATTTATAATAATTAGTTGAATGGTTTGTATGAGGATACCAGTCTGTGGATTTGCTTCAGAATGACTCACCAGAATTACTGCTTGGAGAGATGTTCACTGCTAATAATGTGCTATTTCTTCTGGCTTACCTAGGTCATGGTGTTGTTTTCATTCCTGGATTGGATGGCTTCCACATCTTTCCAGATGATGCTCTTCTCTTCTCAGCACCTCATATTCAAATACTCATGTGCACATACCATCACATCAGTGCTTTTCCCTTTATTCCCCCTGGTTTTTTTTTCCAAATATCCTACTGAACAAGCACTTTTTTCCTCATAGACATGCATCAGAACTGAAAAGAGTTCAGAAATGTTATCTTTTTCAACAGTGGTTCATGATTTTTTATTTTAATTTCTTTGGTTTTGCAGAGCTTGCCTTGTGCTAGTAAGTTATTACCAAACAGCATTTTATGCAAGGAGTAAATGGTACTTCACAGGTAGCTCCTCTGGGGGTGGAGGATGGAAGGCTATTTTGATCCATTTATCAAATAGCTTGTAGCTTTCATTTCAAGGCAAAGGCAAATTACTGAGAAAAGAAAGCACATTCTCACCTACAGATCTATTTAGCAAATAAAAACAGAAAAAAATGTCCTACAGGCTTGATGCTTTTGCCTGTTCTTGTTAACAAGGATTATTTTTTCTTTAGCACGCAATTATTAGATAGATAAATACATTCTCTTGCTGTTTGAGAAGATCTGTCAAAGTCTGTTCCTTTATTCATATGTTCACAGGAATATTTCTGTAGATTTTTCTGAGAAACTTCCTTTCTATTTCTTCTGTCATTAGAAACAGCAGCAAATAGCACTTTTAACATCTTCCTCAGACACTAATTGTCTGTTTCTTCCCTCAAATTAGTTTTATGTACTTCATTGACATCTGCAAAAGTATTCCTGATTTACACAATTATGAGTGAGATGTGAATTAGAGCCTAAGGAATTAGATTTTTGAAGCTGAAGAGAGTTGTGATACAGCAATTAAATTCAGTAATTTAAAATTTTAATTAAAATGTTGACTTTTATATTATTCATTCTCTTGGCTACTTCACAAGTCACTTAATTTCCATGTCTTCCTCCCACCCCTGTATTTATAGTCATAGGAATGTTCCTAATATGTCCACTTACCTTATAGAAGCATTGTCAAGATTAATTTTTCTAGAGCAATTATATTAATTAGCTTGTAAGTCCTTTTTTTTTTTTTAAGAGATACTATGCCTCCTTCCCTTTATTTTATTTACTTAGGGGTTAACATTGGAAATACACTGTCAGAAACAGGTTACCAGTTGAGCAAAAGGGACTACTTTTTTTTCATCTCTGTAATATACTCATATCCACTTCTCTTAGCCCACTGCTCTCAGGTTACCACTTCTCACTGTGACACAGGTCCGGGAGCTTTAGCGATTTCCCTGGCCCTTTTGTTGAGCATTCCTGGGGATTTCTCCTTAGGCTGTCCTTGATAGCCAGTGCTGTGCAATCGCAGAGATTGCTCTGGTATTCTGACGGATGTACCTGTGGGATTATAATTAGATTTTACTTGGTGATTTTGTTTCACTGAATATATAAATAAAAAGGCATGAGCAATTGCTTTGCTATAAGCTCAAAGGCATTGACCAATATGTGATGGTGTAGCCGACTGCTTATTAGCTGATGTGTATGCTTCATGCAGTGCCAGTCATCATGCTATTAAGCCAGCTTTGAAAATGAAAGTGTCTTTTATTTCCACTAGTCCCTGCAAGCTGCAATTAATCAGGGGCTGTTCTGAAAATGCTAAAAGCTTTGCTCTTGCAGTTTTACTTTTGCACTTCCCACTTCTCCCTCTCCCTCCTTCCCTGGCTCCCAGCAGCTCCATAGGGAATGAGGTCTGCTGAGAAGTAAAGTGAGTCATTTCTCTCAGCAAGTGAAATATGCCTCCCATTTCTCCCAGTCTTCTGTTGAAGGATTTATTTTCTATTTCAGCAGGCATCTGCAGAACTTGAGAGCCTTTGGTTTCCAACTGATGCAGGGTCTAGAAGAGCTCACCACAGTGTCAGCTCGAGTATAGCAGGGCTTTAAAAAGAAAAGTGATCTGGAAGGAGGCTGCTGAAGTTAAAATGATAAAATTTCCTTTTTTACAAGCAGGGCAAACTGCAAATCCAAAACCTGCCTTTGGCTGCAGCTTTAACCTAGTAAATGTCACTCAAAGCAGCATTTCCTATTTTGCATGAGAGGGAGGCTCAGGTGAAAGAGAACCAGCTTTTTTCATGCCAACTTTCATGCCACCAGCGGAAGGCTCTTCCTCAGTCTCAGGGGTCCCAGCTAGCCAGGGTGGTGTTTCATGCAGTTTTATGGCCAGTGAAATGCAATGGTATGAACTAGAGAGCTGTCTGAAAAATGTGTGACTTTGATAACTGTGGTGACTGTCAAAGATACTTGAAGCCATAGATTTCTTTCTGTCATATGACATTTGCATGGTGTTATGCACTAGCCATGCCTCTCTCCTCCACCAGCGTTACCTGGGGTTCTAAGTGATACAGGGAGTTCAAGAAGGAAACCTTGAAGTTTCAAGCACAGTGCCAAACCTGCCATCTTTTTATTGATGTGATCAATGGTCCAGGTGTTTTACTAGCAGCACTTTTAGGAGAACAGGCGCGTTATATAGCTGACTCTATGAAAACGGTGGGCAGTGTAGATCCCAGCGTGGAAATTGGACTAGCTCTACATCTAGTTATATAAAGGGAGAGATTTTTGAGCTCCAATCATTTGCCTATCAAACACATTAGTTGCACCTTTTGTAATCAGTTCTTGCATATTTTCATAATTAATTCTTAGTCATTGCTGAAGATGTTAGGTTGGTTTCTTCTGATTTCACTTTGAGAAGGATCAAAGTTGTGGAATGTGTTATATTTCTGAAAATAAAAGGGGCGTGAAGATATTTCCAAATGTCCAAAACTCAGAGCCTGCTCTTCCTCTCTGGCTGCTTTTTTGAAGATTTTTAGACAGGCCTATTGTTCCCTCTGGTCAGGTTGGTCCATCACGTATCATCCTCTAAGTTGCCAGTCAGCAGAATACATGCTGGCTTGTCCATGGACTGGACCATCAACTGACTGGAGCTACAGGTATTGGAGGAGTTTCAGCTCTCAATAACTGACTGGCTTTATGCCATACAGCTCACAAAGTTCAAGGCAAGAAGTTCTCAGGTTACTAATACCAGTTTTACATCTCATTGCAGTCATCTCTCTGTTATAAATCTTTTTTTTAAGTAAAGATAGAGTTATGGTGTCAGAGTCAGTGTTCAATATCACAGATGAGGGAATTTGTTCTTCCAAAAGCTAATGAACTTGGCATCAGTGATGATGGCTTTTTTGTTACAACTGCCTTGTCACTGGGGATTACCGTTTGAGCCACATATACCCTATTGTTCACTTGACATTAAATTTATGTCCAGTAATTCTCAAGGAAGCATTGGAGTGCATAGTAAGAGTTAGGTACTATGAGTTGCATAAGTAAGGGTTTACACTTAATGCTTGCTGGTGCCCTCAGAGGCTAGATCACCACTCAACTTCTGCTCAAGCACTTTTTTTATTAAAAAAGCCCAACCAAATAAAACCAACACAAAGCTCAAACATGCCAAGGAGTTAATAAAGTCACCTTGAGACAGCTAATTCCTTAGTAATGCTAATAAAGTCTGGTCTCTCTGGAGCTGAGGGGATGAGAACCTGGATCCCCATTCTGTATTTCCAAGATGATTAAAATCACCTTTGTATTGCATTTTTCTGTCATGTTCCCTACTTAGAGAGATGCAGAGATTTCTTTTAAAATACAAAAACTTCATAGTTTTTTTGCTTGTTTTTCATTAAGATATTTCCTAATGAAAGACTCTTTGCTAAAAAGTCTCTGAAAGAGGTGAAAAGATTTATTCTTGGGTTTGTTCTTAATCCTGGGACCAGCTCCTTGGCACAGGAAAGTCACTTGCATACCTTCCACTCTGTGGAAGATTGACTCACCAGCACTGTCTCACTGAGGTCAGTGGCTGCCTCATGTTTCCGTGCCGATGCACCCTCCTGGACTGGGGTCAGCAGGGACCAAACAGCCTAGAAAGTTGGAAGGATTCATTCATAAGTCAAGGGAATTGCAAGAGGACGCAATTGGAGGCCAGTTAATGGTAAGCCTGCTCTACCGCATGATCAAAAGTACTAAGCTATTGGCTTGACATAAAACACATCTGACAGCAGTGTATATAGAGAATATTTTTTTCCACCTTTCCTTTATTTTTCTTTTTTTTTTTTAAATTAATTGTTGATTTTTGTCCAACACTTCAAAACTGAATGGGAAATATGAAAACAGGTATTTCTCTAAGGGAGATATTCTGTTGAATTTAGAGAAAGAGAAAGAAATGTTAGGTTAAATCTGTGCTCACACTTGCCTTAATCCGGTGATTTCAGTGGTGTCCTTCTGTTCTCTGATGATTTGTGGAATAAACAGTGTTTCATGTTGTGGATAACTCCAGCTCAAAGCTGGGACATGCTGGTTTTAATAAAATGCATCTAATCCTCAGAGCCATTTAACATCTGGAAAGCAAGTTGTTAAAAACATAAAGCACATCTAATCCTGTGAGCTGCTCAGAGCCTAGAAGAGGAGCTTTTTCTTTATGGAGTGCTTTAAAGCCACAGCTAGGACATGAACTGCTGAGACATTTAGTCTGGTGCGCTATTCAGGCTGTCAGGGTTGTCTACCAGGTGCTGGATAAAGAATTATGATAGCATTGCCTGTCATGTTCTTCATCTAACATACGCATAACTAATATATATTTAAAGACAGAGAGCGACAGTGAGAGCAAGAATATACAAGCATTCTTTTTAAGAATACATAAATATAAAATGCAAGAATATATGAATATGTACAATGAAGATTTCCCCCATGTGTATATTATTTTCCTGGTTAATGAAAAGGGCCTTGATCTTCTCAGCCATATATTGGTAATCTGTGCATTCAAGAAAACTGACCCATTAGTTGGCTGGCATGATATTTTTTATTTTTACTCTAGCAAAGAGCTAAAAATATAAAGCCCTTTGATTTGGCTTTAATAAGCAGCATGAACCAAGAGATTGTTGGTTTTTTGTCTTCCTCGAGTAACACTAATGAAAAGTGAAATAATGTTTTGTTATATCACTCGTCTGTACTTACACGTATGTTGTTCTATTGGGCCCGTATTTCTCTGAAATGGATGTATGAGAACCAGAATGACATGAAATATTTGTTTTTAAAAAGCTGTATTAGTGAAACCAAAATGTTTTCATGAACTCAAACTCCTTCAAGCTACTTACATAAGTCCAACTTGGCAAGCTCAAATATATAAGTCCTATCGCTAGCTTTTGCAAAGTGTCCGTGGTTTTGCAATATCACCTCATTAAATCTTTACAACAGAAGGTGCCGTATTCAGACTTCTGAGTATGTTCACACAGAACCCGCTGGTGTGATTGTAATGCAGTACAGAGATATTTGAACCATTTCTCAGCAGGCTTGAAATCCACAGAAACTGAACAAATACTTGGGCAGGTTTTCCAGTACATTTTAAAAGATGGGCTGTCCGTCACAGTGGTTAAAGGGACACTGATGTCAGGACTAGACTGTGCAGGCATCACCCTACGTCATTATAACCGCAGCAGCAATGCCAGTGTGGCTGATCTGAGTTTTATTGTCTACCCAATGGCAGAGAGATGCGGATGTCTTCACAGCTAATGAAGAGAGTTACTTGTAGAAGTGGCTTCTCAGTCCTATTTTAGCTACACCAAATGCTCCATAGGCTTAAATTTTTTCACCATTGCTTACAGAGGGAACGTTAAAGCAACCAGGCTCACAATTCAGGAGACTCTGTAACATCCCTAGAGTTACGTAGGAGGAATATGGCCCATATAGAGGTAAGTGAAGTGGCATCAGCCACATCAAATGCAGCAGACTTACTTAGGAGTTAGGTGCCACTGGATAATTACAAATACCTCCTCTTTCCCACTCTCTTTCCATCTTCTTTCCAGTGAGAATTTTTCCTTACTTCTTTGGGACCTTGAAGTTATCATGTTTTCATCTCCACTGGCAGTGGTATTGATGGGATTAGAAAGTACGTTAATGGTTGTTTCATTAGGCTGTACAAATAAGATATTAAATAATGTGCTCTATTAAACCTAGTTATTAGCAAAAGCTTGCTGTAGTTACTAATTTAATCAAATCTGTTAGGAATTCGTGTTCTTGTTTGTCCAAGCAGTCTCAGGCAGTCTGGTCAGAAAGTCAATTAATGAGCACTTGCTCCATTATAAGAGAGTCTTTCTTCATTTTTAAAAATAAAAATCAATTTGTGTCAGATTGGTTTTTGAAATGTGATAGTGACAATGGAATTTTTTAGAATAGGAAACTAGAGGAGAGAATATCCAGAGCTTGACATCAGTTTTGCCATTGATTTGCTAGGTGACCTTAGGCAAGTTGCTTTTCTTTGGGAAGTATCTGTAAAAACAGTGCTGTGAAATCTATGGTTGTCTCAAAGATTTATGTACCATATGTCCTATCAAATAGAGAAAGTAGTTTATCTGTCAATCCTGGAAAGTCAACCTTGGTTCTGAAATTCAAGCGGGATCCGACTTGTTGCTGGTAGTTAAGCTTCTGCGGGGTGATTTAAACCTTTATTCGCACCACTGCAATGACACCGTTTCAAAGACTTGTATACAGGCAATGGCCATAAGTGTCCAAGGTAACAGAGAGAAGGACTGTGTGTCTTTTCTTTTTGACTTTTTTGACTCTGTAGAAATTACAGGAAAACTGTAACTATGTGTGTATGTGAAAAGCAATGGGCTGCATTCTGCCCTGACCAAAGTCAATGCAATTGTTGCTGTTGCTGTTATTTATATCCCAGATCTGTGAAGATAGACACTGGCATGGAGATGGTTCACAGGGAAGATGATTTTTATACAGTCCCCCTTCAGAGCTGAAGCACATCTTCAATTTACTTGCTCCTTAGCTTTGTCAGCGGTGAGATGATTCTAAGACTATCTGAGAGTGTTTTCAGCTTAACATTTGGAAATGCATTATGAGTTTGAAGGTTGTGTGAAGTTTTGTCTGGTGCTCAAGAGGACAAGCTTGAAACATATCAATGGGCAAAAAAGTGCACAGCACGGTGTGTGGAGCTGGTGAAATCTCTCTGGAAAGGTGCAGTTTTGCAGATCCACTGAAACCAAGACGCTTGAAAGTTCCTGTATCTCTATGAAATAAAGGGACCCCCTTATTAGAATTAAAGCTATTTTATCCAAATTGAAATGTATGGCGACTTCACCATGGGTAAATGTTAGTTGTTAATTGTATGTAAGAGCTGATCGTTAATGCTGTTGTGGGGTTAAGAAATCAAGAAGCCATAAGCTTGATGGGATCCAAAAAAAGGATTATCCACTTATCTCAATAATGAGAACATCCACAGTTGTATTAGGGAGGACTAAAAAATGCAGAAGACATAAAACTCTTGGTGAATGGAGTTAAGAAGCAACTTCCCTCCTATGGATTTTATTCTCTAATTGTCAGTGAAAGCATTGATTATACATGTTTCGATAGTATAACTGTCTTGGCTAGTATGGAAGTAGTTATATAGTCTTAACAGCTTGTTCCCCTTTTGCATTTGCACAAGTGGGTGCGTTTGCTTTCCATAGAGTCACAGAATGGTTGAGGTTGGAAGGGACTCCTGGAGATCATCTGGTTCAATCCCCTTCTCAAGCAGGACCACATAGAGCAGGCTGCCCAGGACTATGTCCATACAGCTTTTGAATATCTTCAAGGATGGAGATTTTTTTTTTCATGAATTTTACAAGTACCAGTGAAATTACAGCATGAAAGACGTGAGAACTACTTGTGTTAGCTGTGAACCATCTAGCTACAGCCAGAGATGATGGACACAGCACAAATTGATTATGGCAGTCCCTCTGTTGCCACAAAAGGGCGTTCAGAAGTAGAAATTTCTGTAATACAGTTAAATGGACCCTTTTGCTCTTTGCTTTCCAATAAACATTTGAATACAGACAGCAAACTAGAGGAGTGATATAACTGCTCATGGCAATGGATAAAATGTTGTTATTACATTGAAAATAGAAGACACAGACATAACCATAAGAAGGTGAACACTGAATATAATGTCATAGCTTATACTGATGTCTACAACATGATTTGCAAAATCTCCTTATATAGCAATTTAGCTGTAAAGTTCACAAAACCCTCCACATAGATGATGCTTCTCTGTTAAATGACTGAAGAAGCTTTATAGCCATGTCCAGACACCTTGGAAGTATTCAACATATGGTGTAGTCATCTCTTACTCCTAAGTGGAGCAGAAATAACTTCATGGCAGTCAGTGAAATAATACAAATAAAGTTTGTGATGGGAAGAGGAGAACCAGGCCTATTTTAGTGTGATTTGATGGATCTCATTAAGAATAGTACCTCAGTAATGCTGGTGTCAAAAGTTGTTACTCTTCCTCATATTTCATGTAGGAGGCAAGGGAATTTATCAGTGAATCCCAAAGCTTTCAATACTGAAGGATCCTTCCAGGTTGAGAATTCTGTTTCTGGTTGTGTTTTCAGTACAGACCTGGTTTAGGCTCTGCACTTGAAAGTAATCTAAGACTTTGTGTCATAAAACAATCTGGTGATTATTTATTATAATCACTGGAGAAGCTGACACTTTTCTTGTTTGTCGAAAAGCTTTGTTATCAACTATAGATTGTGCCTGAGATCCAGAAATGGCCTTCTTTCTCACAGAAAACTCTGCCTTGCTTCTGTGGCTGGAAAAAAAATAGTGTTCTACTTCTCTCTCACTTGTATTTTTCAAGAAGAAATGCTGGAATAATATGAAGATCCATAAATTCTCCTGAGAGGTCATCCCTGGCCATCACATATGTGGAATTGGGATTGTCTAGGGGTTTTGACCACAGACAATATAAGACAGAAGAATAAAATACTTCATGAGTATTTTATACTCATAGTCAGTCTCATCAGCATATGTCAGAATCAGTATTTTACTGCATCTTCTCTTCACCCTTCTCCAAGGAACCAGGAAGGCTGGAGTTCTCCAAAATTGTTTTAGAAGAGAAGGGAGAGAAAAGATTTT
>VUYV01000573.1:99825-122207 GCA_008711295.1 Anarhynchus alexandrinus | reverse complement strand
GGTCTAGTGGGAGGTGTCCCTGCCTATGGCAGGGGGGTTGGAACTCGATGATCTTCAAGGTCCTTTCCAACCTAAACCATTCTATGATTCTATGATTCTATGATTTTGCATGGAAGAAAGTTTTTCTGTTTTGGCATTTTAAGGCAAAAAAAATCTAGGACAATACATACAACAATACTACTGAAAGTCATTTTGTAGAGCCAAGCACTGTGAAGTTAGGAATGCCAGCTATGTTTTTCTATGCAATTTTATTTTTTGCCATCTTGTATGTGTCCATTATTATTTTCAATTGCCTGCTGACAAGAACTTAAAATCGTTTTGTCATAGTCCTCCCTCATTCTGTAAACAGATGGTACAGCTGAAATTGAAAGGAAAACCTTCAATTTTTCTATAATTTCCTTTTTGTGAGTAGGATAAAATTATGAGTTTATAAAAAACTATATCCTAAGCATAAAAAAGAAAAGAAATTCCTCTGATATTAAGGCCTAATTTCCACTTATTATTAAAAGATTTGTATTGAATTAGCATAGAAAGAAGCTGCTGTATACTGGAAGAACAGGAAGAATTAATGAGATTTTTGGCTTTGTTCTGGCTAAATTTCGTTATCCTACCCTTAGCCTGACATCTTTCATCTGAATATCTGCAAGCATATGTGGGTTTTATGATGAGACTTCTACCTTATCCTGATTTCATCTGGGTCTTAGATAAAAATGTTCTCAGTTCTTCAATTAGTCTTACCATGTGCTATGAATTGGCAATTCAGTGGGTGATGTTATGAGAAAAAGCACCACAAATTTCCTTCCAGAGACAGTCTTATTAGTGTGTGACTTACTAGATGCCCACAAGTCGATTTAATTCTTTCTGCTTATATTGTATATGTTCTATGTATAAACAAAAACCTGCCAATTTCCAGTGCTTCCTGCTCACTAACTTTGGCTAGATCTAAACTTGAACCTAATAAAAGCAAGAAGGGCGTAACGGCACTCACATGACCATTTTTAACGTATATAGCTCTTAAGTCGGGAATTTCCTTCTCACCTCCTTGAAGGAATAACTTACCTTGCTTCCTCTGGCAAATGCTGATGTATTGCATGCCTACAGTGAAATATTCCTCTCAATTACCCAGCCCAGAGGGAGCTGAAAATTGTACAAGATAAAGTGATAGGCAGAATCAAACTGAAATGCATTTTCTTTGGGTGCTGTAAGCATGTCCTTTAGCGGCTGCGTTGATGGGAATTCTGCATCGCAAAAACGTTGACTCTCTGCTACAGCAGTGATTAAATTGCGTACCTTTTTTTGGCCCCGCTGAAGAGTAATATTTCTTCCTCTAGAAGTAATTAGCCTCTGGTTTTGTGCCACATATCTTCAGAGGGCTTAAAGGGATCTCCCAATTAGAAGGTTCAGCAACCTGTCCTTTCAAAGCCCGAGCACTTTATTGATTAAAGCCTCCAAAACATGGAGGTGCTTAAAATCCTAATCCCTTCCTGACAATGAGATTATCTTTTGCTTTATATACTGGGAATTTTAAAAATGTGGGCAACTTGCTTAGAAGGAATAGAGCTTTTGTATGGAAGTTTTTAGGGAGTCCTGGAAAATTGGAAATAAATAAGCAGCCCCGCAGTTGGTTCCAGTGAATGAATTCCAAAATTAAAGTTTTGAAAGAAGATGTACGCATCCTTTTTCATCTTCTTTAGTCAACACTGGTTTGTTGTTTGCTTTTTTTCCCTCCTCTTCCACACTTACAGGTGCTGTGGGAGGGCTGTAAAGGAGGATGAGCAAGAGTCCTAAAAGGGACCAAATATTTTGGTGTTGCAAAAATATATTAACCTGTTTTCCTGGGAAACCAGAAATTACATGGTAACTCTTTAAGCCTCTCTTTACATCTGTTGGTCAGTTGATGAGTCAGTCCCATCAAGAAAATTTTTGAATTTGAAAGAAAATTCCAGTCACATTTAATATCTTTGGAGTGTGTGCAAAGGCCCCAGCGCCATTTCCTTGCGCTGCTGTCAAACATTTGGCCAGAAGCTAACAGCTAAGCCCCAGTGAGGTTGTTTCCTCTGCATGTATTCTGCCATGGCAGAATAAATCCCTTTCCTGGCTGGCACACCAAACTGAAGGAGGCACAGTACCTGGACAAAATGAAAGTTTTTTAGAGTGGACCTGCCTTTAACAGTCAACATAGGCAAAACAAAATCAGTATATATGACTTTAAAAGAGCCAGCACTTGCGTTTAGTGAATTTCCTTGTGGGGTGTAGAGGAGACTGATTAAAGCATGTACTTCCAGAGGTGTTATGTGTTACTATCATTGTGGAAGAGAGGGCAATAGGATAGAAGTGTTGAGTGGCTTCCATTGGACATGTTTTGTGAACATTAATTGGGAATGGGTGAGAGGATAACATGAGTTTTGTATGAGGAGAGGCCATAACATTATTGCTGTGCAAACCAGTTTCAAAAAAAAATGCCTTTTTTTTTTTTTAATTTTTGAATCGTGGGCATGTGCCACGTCCTTACTTGTCCTCTGAAGACAGAAAGTTTCCACAGGTTTCTAGTTGCTCCCCCGCAAGGTTCTCCAAAACCATCTGAAATGCCTTGGTGTGCACTACTGACAGTGAAGGAAAAAAGCGAGCTAAGAAGTTATTTTGGTTTCAGAGCGGAGCAATTCTGTTTCAAAGAGGCTGAGGAGCAATACTGTGCTGGGAAAAGGGGGACAGAAATCTTGCATACAATCTTTTCATTTTATTGAAACTTTCATGGAATGAAGGAGAGACAATACCTGTTTCCTACGCCTTGTGAAGGAGTTAGAGTTTATGTGTGCATACCATAAGTGAACAGTTTACAACAGTTTTCCCTGTGTGATGATGTCCTTAAGGGAACCGTGTGATAGGAAAAGCAGGCAGGAGTTTATCTTTCCCAGTTTTTAATTTTATTCAGCAGGGTCAATCCTCAGAGGACCATGGCAATCGTGGGGATTAAGAGCGGATTTCCCCTGACTCACAGTCACATTTGATTTTTGTGCCCACGGAGGTACTTTTCCCATTGCTCTGCTGACACGCTTTGCTCTCAGTGCTTCAGCATGTGTTCAGCTTCATATGAAAGCTTCTGACAAAGATTGATGAACAACCTATTGCTTCTTCTGACGGGGAAGTCTTAAGCACATCAGGTGAAAAATGTATCAGTATAGTTGTATTTTATGTCATTAAAGCAATATAAAACATGCCCCCGCAGGGGTACCACATTCATGGGCAGCTGTACTGATGTTTAGCATGAAAGAACGGAAAACAAGATCTTAATAATAATGTGGTACGGTAAATACATGATCTACTATTCTAATAAACCCAAATCCGCAACTTATAACCCTAGACCCTTTAGAAGTAGGTATGTTAAAGGGGTGTGTGTGCGCTGCTTCACTTTTGAAAACCAGTAGTTTGGAAGTATGATCAGCCTAATGAATAAGGTCTGGCATGATGACAATTTTGTTCAATTCCCATTTCATCCAGGGTTTTCTTCTTTCATGCAGACCAAGACAGTCAGTCTGGTCTTGAATCCCAGCTCTCTGTACTTAAAATTAGTTTAATGATCTCATCATAGGATAGAAATAAAAAATCCTCCAATGTTTGTTTGAGGTGCTAATATCTAATGGTGATGAAGGTTCTTGAAGGGCTTGGATAAAAGAAAGTTTGTATAAGCGGTGCATTTTAATACCTCTAGGTAGTGTATTTTCTTTGGGCAGAAGGTCTGTAATCAGTTTATGTTCCAGTCAAGGCAAAATACCTCATAGGTTTTTGTAGTTGCCATCTTAAGCTGGTTACTCATGGCTGAATTTTTCAGACTTATGCCATGTCTGTAGATAACTTCAGTGTTAGAAAAGCTATAGGCTTAAATGTGTTTAACACTGTTCCTTCTTCCCACCTTGGATAGACACATGCCATTTTAGTTAGAAATTTCTTTTCATGTAGTGCAGCCAATTGCATTTAGGTGGATAAATGATGTTTTGTCTGCCAAAAATAATGTGGACTTTCTTGAACAGTCATTTTCTCTTGTGCTTTGGAAAATAAAACATTTCCATTGTTAGATCAAGTTGAGAGTTACCGCCAGTTCCTATAAATGCTGCCAGACACCGAGTCTAGAGCATCGTGTGACTGAACTTTGGCTCCACCAGAAACAAAAATTCTTGCTCTCGTCATTGGACCAGCTTCTAGTGTTTTTATGTAGACCAATTTCTGATGTTGTAGGCCAACCCAAACAGTAAATGAAAACTCACAATTTGTAGCCTGTTCGGGTGAAAACTAGACTGAGAGCAACCCTGTTTTACTGTCTCTTGGCCTAAAACCAACTTCTGTTCTGAACTGTCGTCAGTGATGACAGGCAAATTTACCAGTCCCCTCCAACCCCATTTGACAAAATTAGTAACCAAACAACTTCAAGTGCTTTCTTGATCTAAAGAATAATAAGTATGTAGTAAGTAAAAGTCCTTTCAATCGAATTATTTTGATTGAGTATTTACACAAATATGTCAGGCTTAGGAAAAAAATAATCTGTTCATTAATATAACCATAATGATGTTCTCATTTACATTAAGCAATCAAGACTGGCTCTAATGGATCATACTTTGTTGGTTGGTTGGGTTTTTTTTAAACCCTTTTGCTTTGCATGAAATCATTGTGATTATTTTTAAAACAATGCAATTAGGCCTTTAGATATGGTATTTGAATATTTATTCTGTTGATCTGAATTATTAAAAGCATCCTTTCTCTGAAGCATAATTTTTAATTATCTTCCGTGGTGGTGTATCTTTAATAAGTGCTCTAGCTGAGATGTGCCATTATCCCATACAATAGTTGCAATGAAGTTTTGGTTGTTAGTGATGCCTTGTTAAAACTGTTTGGCCGACTGTTACATTGCATCTGCAGGCTGCTCTGTCTTAAGATCCAGAAGAATAATTCGTGCTAGGCTAAAATGCACAGACATAAACTGGTAAACTGAACCAACGGTTTTATTTTGAGACTGAAGGCTGGAGCACTCAGCCAAATGTGTGGTTAGTTAGTCGTAGCCGTAAGTCATAGCTCTGGAAAAGGGAGAGAGCAGAGGTGAGATGTTTCACCTTGTGCTACCTTTTGACCTGGAGCTTATGTGCTTTAGTTGTCTAATTGCAGCGGAGTTGGGCTGCTCTGACCATAAAATCCCTTTGTGGCGAGCCTGCACAGAAGTTCTGATCTGGTTGTATCACAGTTTGGGTGTTACAGGGTTGGGGGCAGACACATCTCCACATGCAGCTTGTTTTAGCAGCGTGGTAAATTTCTTCTCAGAAAATGCAGTATGTGATGATTGATTAGTTTATTGAAAGAACTTGGCCTAATCAATAGAGTGTGAGGTTTCCCCCAAGCATCCCATCTTGTGTCGCCCTATTTATCATCACATACCCACTGTCAAGCGTTTAGAGCTCTCAGTCCTACCTCTGCTCCCTGTCGGCTGAAACGGCTCCTTGTGTGGCCTTGTGCCTTCACCTCATTTCCTTGAGTGACTTCTTCTTGTGGGTTTTCCGGAGAGGTGGGAAGGAACATGCTCAGTGGGGCAGTGACTTCTCAGCCCAGGCTCATCTGTATTTGCCCTGTTGCCTGTGGTGGATGTGAATCGGATCTCATAAAGGCTTATAGCGTCATTGTGTAAGCTTCCAGATGAAATGCCTAAATCCCTCACATGAAAAGCAGTAACCTAAGGTAATATTACTTAGATTTTTTTTCCTTGTCTTGATTTACCAACCATTTGATTTTCCTTCAGATTTTAAGATTGAGCTGTTATAACAGTGATTTAGGTTGAATGGTCTTTTTGGTTTAGCTATAGTACGCTTTGATTCTGGAGCATTCAGCTATTGAAGTCTTCCTAGATGGAATCAAACACAGTCCATGGGGATGCCCAAAAGTGCACATGGGTGTGTGCGCGCACATACACACTCTCTAACATTTCTGGAAATATGAAGCAAGATGTAATTTACCAGTGGTGAAACTGGTATGGTTCTGTAAAACTTGTCTATCAAAATAAAACCTTACATGATTAACTAGTTCCCAAGTTTTTACTATTAGCCGTAGCACAGCTGCGTGATCCTCTATTGTACACCAAGAGGCTACCATCAAGAAGCTCTCTGTTCCTGCACAGTTCTGATAAAAAAGGATAATCATGTAATGAAAGAATGGTTCAGGCTGGAAGGGACCTCCAGGGTCAGTCTGTCCATCCTCCTGCTGAGTACAGGGCTAGCTTCAGAGTCAGGCCAGCTTACTTAGGGTCCCATGCTGCTGGCTTTCATGAGTCTCCAAAAATGGACATGCCATAGCTGACCCAGGGCTTAACCACTCTCACTGTAAACAGTTTTCCCTTTGGTTGGAACAAGAGCAGTGCATATAAACTGGTCATGAATAAATTTAGATAGGAAATTAGATAACTTCAGTGATGTTCTGGAACAGTGCTCTGATAGGGTTTGTGGGAGGTAAAAGTGTCCCCTTGAGCCCAATATGCATATTTCTCTGATTGCAAAAGCGATGCTATGATATAACTGTCTCCGATAGCAAAGGACTTGACTCAGTGACCTGTTTCAGATTTGAAACCTTGATGCTTTTACCAGTGATGGGTGTTGAATTTGTGGCTTGCACTTGAAATGGTCACCTTTCTGCCGCTTCCCTCTATTTCCATAGAATTGTAAACGTCATACACATTACTGTGCCCTCCTCTGCTTTTATTTCTGTAGGGAATAGGAGCAATCTTTCTCCTTGCATTAATGAAGCTAAGTCTCTCCTGAGAAATTCAAGAACAGACTGGGCATGGAAATAGAGCTTATTATCTAATTTACCAGAGGAGTGATATTATTCACAGTTACTCATTTTGTCCCTTGTCTGAGTAAAGAGGACACCTCACACTCCAGGTCTGTTAGTGCAGTAGCTTTTTCAGGCAATTAATTCTGAGGCACATGTATAGAATTAAGTCAATATTTTACCTCAATCGTTATTTTTTTTCCTATATTTATCGAATGATCTTTCTTTTCTGCTACCTTGCACCATTGCATGAATGATAAAGTCATGAAAGTCACTACTGAAGTCCACCTGTGTTTTGCTTCTGGTTGCTGGTCTAAGGTGGAAGCCTAAGAAGGCATTTGGATCATAAAAGCATTTTCATTCATCCTCTAGTGGTGGCAAGCCCGGGTGGGCTGTGAGGGAGTGGACTGAAGCCCCATGCCCCTTGTGTGAAATGTGAGGAATTGTGCGAATTTATGGAGGTGTTTACTCGGGGAGACGGACGGAGTGGAAAGGACAGCACCTCCTGTGTTAACATCACTTTCTGTCTGTACCGCTGCGGTACCTTGCCCGCGTCTGCACCCTTTGCAGAGTCGCTGGCTCTGCAGTTACACATATGTGCACACATGGTATAAAATTACCTTTTACTCAAAGGCCCGTTCTTTGAAGAGAAGACAGTGAATTACTGCTTTAGGTCCCAAGTAATATGTAGTGATTTAACGACCTTATAAGAAAAACTAACTCTAGTATGAAGCAGAAATTTCTATTCTCTCCATTACGATCAAACATGCATTATATTTTAAATAGAGTTCTTGGAGGGAAAGGATTGTTTGCTCATGTTGTAGGAAATGTAAAATTGTATCTAATGAGGTTGTTTGCAATTTTTACTAATGTATATTGCCATTAAAATCGATGATTTTAAATATTAAACATAGTAATTACACTTTGGACTGCATTTCATTTATACTTAGTATGATGGAATAATTTTTCTTACAGAGCGTCAAATTGCCCTCAATTCACTTTCTAAATAGGTTATTGAGTTTTAGGAGACATATATGCCAGAGTAAAGTTATGAGCTGTTTATAGTATGGATATACTACTACAAAATATTCCTCGGAAATTAGTTTAGAAATAATGTGATATGTAGTCAATATGCTTTTTACTGCATCTTCAAAAGAGTAGTGTATTTAAGAATACACTTAACCAGAAGAGCTGCTTTAATTGGTTAAGAGGTTGGGGAGCAAGACAGATGAAATGTCTTGAAAATTAGAAGATAAACTTAGGCTTTCTAACTGAGTTGTCCAAGCACTGGGGATGGAGCTGTTCTCAGGGAATTTAAAAATTTGTAGTCGGTGCTAATACTTTGGAAAATTAAGTCACTTAACTAAAGGGTTTCAGAGCCTTAGTTGGACACCTCCTGAAAATATTTTTGTCTTTATAGGCTCTTACAAAACCTTTCCACAAAAGTGTGTAAGTGCTTTCCAGCAGCATATTAAATGACATCACTAACATTCTTTAAGTTGCAGTAATAGTTATACCAGAACTATAATGACGTCTATTCTATTTTATGTAATGCAAAGGCAACAATGCTCCAACATCGTAGCAGTGGTTAAATTTAGGCCAGGAATAATGTGGGCTTTTTTGTGTGGACTTCAAAGCACTCATAAACCTGCAGAAGTGTGTTCAACCAAGTTGCTCATCAGGAGAGTTTCATGACAGGTAGGTCTGACCTGGCAGGATAGGAAAATGTATTATTTCTTCTGAATCTTTGACTCTGGAAATATGCTAGAGAAAATAAAGGAAAGATTACTTAGAAGAAATATTGGTTTGGTCAGTTTACTATGGAAAATACTTTTTGAGTTCTCTTTTGTTTTGCTCGTCTTTTCTGTTCAAGGAGAGAAGAAATCTTTTTTCTCAGTCACTGATAATGAAATATATCTTGAAATGGGGTTTTCTTCAACCTATATAAAATAGGTCTTTTCCAACTCAAAGTCATCAGTCTTTCTGTAAGTAATAGAAAAGAGAATGTATGTCTCCTGGAAAAAGTCAAACATTAGTTCAGAGAAGGTTAATTACTAGCTGTGGGTGTGTTGCTGTTTTAACTTGCAGGCTTTGTCAGCAGGAGGGGAGGCTGGAAACAAAGTGCAATTGCAAGTATCTCATGTCAAGGGGTGTCAGCTGAGTGATGGCTTAGTTTACTCCTGTCTCTAACCCCCTCTTCTCTTTAGTGACAATTAACCATAGCCTTGGGCTTCAAATGTTACAAAGGCATAAAAGGCATGGTAACAATTGCCTGTCATTGTCTCCTTTGTCAGTCCTAGTCCCATACTCTCAACCCCACGGATTTAAGTAGAAACTGGGTGCTAAAGGGGACTTCCATAACTTTTAGACTCATTTCAATGGAAATAGAAGTGTTTGACATTTGGAGTTTTTTTCTGGCAAGCGTTCATATTTCATGGGTAAAACCATTCAGAATTTTTATTTTGACTTTTCACAAGGAGTTTATCCCAGTTTTGACCAACTCCACTATTTGCCTTCTCAAATTCATAAAAGCAGGGTGTTAAAGTGGCTGAAAGAAAAGGATCTGCTCATGGCATGAAAGAATAAGTGTAGTGTTAGGAACGCTGCTGGGAAGATGCAGTGATAAAGGCCCCAATGTTTGGGAGTACAATAGCAACCAAATACCCACTCTTAGTGGCACCCTACAAAGAACATAATTTCTTAAAACCTGTGTGAGTGTAACTGGGTAAAAAAGCCAACAGAAAGAGCATATGTAAAGAATGCATACTGCAACAGCTCGGGAAGCTTCTGTCCCTTTTTGCTAGTGTCATTCCTGAGTCAATCGAATGCCACTTTGCCATCAAAGGATGTCTTTGAGATTGCAGCAGGTTACTGCTATTGCCTTCTCAGTAGTAAACAGGTATGGTGATGAATGTTACACCCAATTAAGACTGATTTCACATGGCTTTGTGGCCTGTTGTTAGACAGTTATGGCATCCAAAGACATGCAGGCTTTTTTGTCTTCGGACCGTTCAGTGTGTCACATCTATTTGGAATCCCTGAGGCCTAGTAAATGTTGTGCTAGTACTGACACCTCTCTCTTTGTCTCCTCCTCTATACGGCTGTTACTCAAAACTTAGTATAAAAAAAGATTCCAACTTGGTTGAAATTGTCTAATTGTTTGAAAAGTTATTCAGGGAGATGTTCATATCACCTGTATCTGAGAACCCATGTTTGAAAAGGAAAAGGATAGTATTTTTAACAGACCATTTGGAGAAAGGCAGAAGAACATTTGAGAACTGAGTCTTATTTAAGGTTAATAGCATATCTATTTTTTTTGCTTCAGTGCTTTTAGGTGATCCAATAAACAGTAAAACTGTTTACTTGTGAGTGTCCTACCCTCTGCTTACAGAGGCTTTCTTGGCATCTAATTGCTCTGCTAACCAGTATGTGAGGCATCCCCTGTGTGGCTAAGAAGAAATACACCCCTTCAATAGGTACATTTCTTTGCTCTGCCTCTCCAAGCTGTCATTACGCTTGCTTAGCTTCTTCCTTGATCTTTCTCACGCTGATTCGTTCTACACAAAATTTGTATCATTTTTGATGATTAAAGCCCATAGCTATGTATAATGACAGTTTCTGTCAACACTGACCTTCAGATTCCTTGACTGTGCATTAGTAAGTTAGAAACAGGTTTAAAATTAGATACACACACTCTGCTCACATGTAGCTGATTATCTTTGTCTATTGCATTC
This sequence comes from Anarhynchus alexandrinus, assembly GCA_008711295.1. Classification (NCBI taxonomy): domain Eukaryota; kingdom Metazoa; phylum Chordata; class Aves; order Charadriiformes; family Charadriidae; genus Anarhynchus; species Anarhynchus alexandrinus. The sequence continues at coordinate 111,669 of VUYV01000573.1, read as the reverse complement.
ATCCTCCTTGATGACTCTAGCGGTAACTTAATGCTTTTGTCCATACTGACTTCTACAGATCTTGTAAGATTTATTTTATAATAACTTTTTCAATGTGTATCATGCCCTAAAGCATGAACAATATTTGGTCTGAGTTCTTATTCTTCTGAGAGGAAAGTCAGTGTATCGAATTTCAGAAGAAATTGGCATCACCAAGTAGAAAATGTCAACCTTGAGAGGGGACCAGAGAGTCCTGCTACCACTGTCCTTCACAGAAGCGCCCTGCCTTTTGCTCATGTTAGGTTTCATTAGCAGAGTCATTTCTGCTCACTGATGTTCATGCCTTTATGTTAATGTGTATGTTCTTAGACCATATGATAACCTGTTTGATGGTGAAAGAAGTTTGTGCTTGTGATGCTGGAATAGAAAGCCAGGTGGATCCAAGGGACATTCTTCCCAAAAGCTGACCATTTAAAGATTGTGCTCTCGATCATACAGCTATTGCATAGGCTCTCTTTAGCACTGTTTTTAGACAGCAGTTCAGAAAATTACAGTTGTGTTGTTTGTCTGTTTGCTTACAGACACTGGTAATCTAGAGTGTAGGCTCTGGTAATTTCCAGGCAGAGAAATGGGCTATTTGTTAGTATATGCAGAATACATGCTCATTCTTTTCCTTCTCCGGTATTATTTGAAGGCCTAATATGTGTGGCTACATCTTTTACACCCAGCCTTAAGTGATTAGGATAGATTCACTCCTTGCAAACGCATACCATTTAGTATGCTGTTGTGGTTATAGGCTTAATTAGTAAGGCTCAAAAGCTTTTCCTACATAAAGGATAATGGGGAATGTTACTGACAAAATGAGCCATTGCTAAATGTCCTTGACAAATGGGAGTTTTGTTTCTGAAGTATTTATTTTGCCTGAGGGGTTTCTACTTCTCCTATCCTCTTGCATTATGATGGACAATTTGAAAGAAAAGGAAGCAACGGCAAACAAGAATCAATCCAGCCCCAGCTATGTCTCAGTTTGAACCTGACCCTTTTTGACTTGTTTTACAAACAAGTCCAACTTCTACCTGAGTCAGCACTTGTAGCAGAAGTCAGAGAGTAGGGGTCAGGCACCTTACAGCTTTCATGCTAGGCTGATGAGATGAGCTCCAATACACTATCTGACTATCATGGCTATGAAGTCAAAGAATAGTTCTCTGTCTTCCCTGGTGGCAGAATTAGGCCGGCTCTGAGCATGGCAAAAAGTTTTTCCCATTTTGGGGAAGCTGGAACTAAGACTCAGACTGTCACATGGGCGATGTCACTCAGGTTTGCCTGGTGCTCTGAGCACTCTGGCAGTGTGCTTTTGCATCTTTGGCCAATTCCAAAATTTTGCTTTCTCCTTCCCGAAAAAAAAAAAATCACAGTTTTTATTATACAAAGCAATTAGCCATTTACCTGAAGTCTCAAGTATTTTAATGAACCATAACACTATCTAATGTAACTGCATGATAGATTAATTTTTCACATAACTGTTCCTATATCACACGGCTTCTAAAATGTTAATAGCATGGTTGAAAAACGTTCAGTGAACAAGGCAGGGTTGGGGATTTTTCTGAAGACATGTGAAAGGATTGGTTTTTTTGCAGTTTGATGACACATTGAAATGCAATGAACCTATCACATCAAAATAGTGCAGGTTCCTTCAGGATGTGCACACAACATACTGTAATACAGAGAGGCCCGTGACCCCTCCAGGTGTGCATTAGGTGTAGATGGGGTAGTACATGCTCCAGAATCATGTCGCTTACCAAATGGTCAAATCTCTTGCTTCTAGCTACTAGATCAATGCTTTTCCTGTCATGGTAATAAGCCCATTTTTATGTAGGTTTTTAAGGAAACACATGAATCTTACTGAAGTTATAACTTCTACATTGTCATTTGCAGAATAGGAGCTTGAAATCAAAATACTGTCTGGAGAGGAGAAATATGAAAATGGTTAGGAATAAGAGCTATAATCACAATATGGTCAGTGAGTTTTAGGCTTACAAGCTGTAACTATTTTTAATGATTATTGGATAGATATGTGATGCCCTACATTAGTAATTTTAAAATAATTTTCATGTAAGGGACATGTTACCAAACTCATGACAATGAAGTTCAATTACAAATCTATAAAGTGTTCTGATAGTGCTGTGTACTGCAGTATGAGAATATTTATTTTACTTTTTTTAGTATATTTATTATTTTAAAGCAATAAGTAAAATTTTTTTTCTTCAAGTCCAAGAGAAGGAAGTGGACTCTTTCACAACAGCCTGAACTAATCCTACAAATGTTTATGCTTATGCTTGGCTTTACTCATGAGCAATGTTGTGCAGCTGTGTTAAGCAGAAGGTTTCAAGTTCAGGCCCTAATTTAAGAAGGCGTAATGATAGTGCTAATAAACGGAAGAAAGACAAGAGATATAGCACAATGTTTAACTAAACTATATATGGGCACTGTATCGAGCAATCTGTGGTTTTACATTCAAGATATTGTTTTCTTGGGGTTTTTAATCACATTAAATTTAAGCCCTGATCCTGGGACATACTGAAAGAGCCTATGCATACTGAGGTCAGTGGGAACTAATGAAGCAAAGAACCTTGTAAATCAGTCCTTTAGGCATTTTTTTAATTATTATTTCCTCCTCACTTTAAGAATAGTTCAAATCTGCTTTTTTATTATTTATCAAAGAATATTTTTAAAGGAGTTCTGGGTCTTAACTATTTAGTGCTTCCACTGATTACATTTGCTTTACCATTCCTTAACTGAATTGTTCACTTGTTCTCTTGTGCTCCCAATGTGTTTCCAGAAGCTTTCAGTATCCCACTCTGCTCATGAACACTCGCTGACAATGTAGTTATGGTTTCTTCATTTCCTCTTTTCCAACCCTAGAGAAGACAGGATGCTGTGGTAATAAGCATAGATATTTCAGAACATAAAAGTCTCTTGTTATCTCAGAGATTATAGTGAGAAGCAGCATGAGCTATTGGGTAAGTTACTAATTACTAACTCAGAGACTTAAGAAGTTGAATGAAATGTGGATAAACTGGAGTTTACTAGGGGTTGTTAATTCCTGGAACCGGATCTGAGACGGTGAAAGTTTACAACGCTGCAGATTTGAGGTAAAATTGCTTATTTTGTAAGGTGACCCCCACATGTTTTGTGAAAATGGTTTCTATTATCTGAAGAATCTATAGACTAAGTTTACGTAATGTTAGTCACTTTAGCTTAATGAAGTGCATTCACAACAAAGCTTTATTGTTTTTGTTGGTGGCTCATAGACCGTATTACTTGTCCTTGAAAATTAACCAGAAAGATTCTTGTTCCTCATTCTTTTGTGGAATCGCTGGGGAAAAAAGTTGATCCCTTCATTGCATATTTGAGAGGGTGGAGCACAAAGTTTGCCTAATTCTCTCAAATCCCTCCCAAATTTCAGAAACCTGGCAAGAATAAGTAGGGTCTATTGTTTTATTTTAGATTTTTCATACAGTTTAAAGTCAAGATGAGAGCAAAAGGGTCTTATATTTAAATGCAATTTAAATCAGAGTTATTGTGCACAACAGTTCTTTAGTAGGCTTGTTTATGAAGCCAGAACATTACAGTGCATTCTGTGAAGTTGTCTATTGTCATTTGATTTGAAATATAATGCTTACAGACTCATAAGTCTGATTTGTCTACTCTTATATTGACATTAATTTGTTTTAAAGAGAAGAAAAACATCTGTGGTCATAATTTTGGTCAAAGGTCGCAGAAGTATCCTGAATTGCTTAAGAAAAAAAAAAAATGCATATCGTCAGAGAGACTATCATTTATGTCTGGAGGAAGACAATTACCTGTAATACTAACATAAGGAATATATATGTTGTTTTTAATGCACTGGCCTTTAGCAGCAGTGACCCAACTCTCATATAGTTTACAGAAGACCTAAAAGCCTAACATAAAAATTCAAATGACAGATCTGAAGGTTTAGTTGAAATCTGAAGGTTTAGTTGAAATTGGTGGAACATCTGCCCTGAGGTAAAATACAGGAGCTCAAAGTCACTGGAGTGATTCCCAATTTGATTGTCGGCTGTGCTTGGGGAATGAGCACAACCTCTGCAGTGGCAAAATGAGTGACAACATTTCTCCTTGTTCAGGAACCAGGCGGTTAGGTTTGTGGAGAGCTTATCTAGTGACATCAAGCTGCCATCCCTCCTACGAGTTGCTGGGATGGGTGTGCTGGAAACATAAGACACACATCTTGCCGTTTTCTTCATCAAAGCTATGGTTCAGACTGCTTCGTCGATAAATTTTGCAGGGTTTGACTGATGCAATGCATTACGTATCTACGGGCAGGTAATCTCTGAGAGGCACTGATTCTCATGAGCGAGCATCTCTTAAATACAATCACCCCCGCTGCAAGATTGCTGAACAATGAATGTTTGGGTATTGGTCTTCACCCCTTCTAGGGGCTCTGGCCCAAGTTAAGGCTCTTCAGCTGGCAGCCAGATTTGCCTGTCATGCATGTAATCAAATGGCAAAAGATGGTAAAGTAATTAGAAGCTGTGTGTGAGAAAGCGCAGTTAACTGCTTCAACTTGGGCTGTTTTGTTCACCTGTAGGACACTTTGGAGGATGTTTTGAAGGACTTATGAGGCACATGACAGCAGTTTGAAGATCTACATCTACATCTTTCCTTTGCTGTTATTTGTGTATATCTGATATTATTTTTATATGAGGATGTGCAGAAGGAAAGCAGGTGCCTTGTATCATCTGGGGCTGTTGTGAAGAAAGTAGGTCAAATTTTAAGAAGATATTGCTAACTGCTCTCATATTTACTGAGAAAGAGTTATGGTGCTGATATGCCTTCAAAAATTTATATACAGAGAAACATTAATACTTTCAACTGTGTATAAATATAGCCTTCGGTCTTCCTTTTTATTCTCTTAAAGCCAGTATTACCTGAACAATAGTTTCCAATTAAACTAAGTGTTCTTCAGTCCCAGTAATGTTCCCCCTAAGGGCATGTGTTTTAGTGTGCTTTCCTAGGTATTGACTTTCTTAGCACTTCATTTTATTCTGAAGAATAAGGAAACTCAGTGCTCAATTTAATTTAAAAAAAAAAAAAAATAGTACCTGTCAGAAAGAGATACGTCTTTGGTTTTTTTTTTTTCCAAACCTGTATAGGGATATAATGTTCACCCTGTTCTTTAAGATTTGCTGCCAACAAATAGAACGTTTCTGGTAAAAAACCATAAGCTTCCTTAAAATACTTTCATGAAATTCTACATTCTAAAGTATGAAATAGGGCAGGAGGCTGTCTTTTTCAGTCCTCTTATGACTTTGAGCCATATAAAAGTGGTTTATCAGGCTGCAGAGATGTTTAATGTCAAGATTATTTACATTGCTGAATATTATAACTGGAGCACTTAGAAGTCATTAAAGCGTGAAAACGCTTGGTCAACTATTGTCAGCGTTTTAAAGTATCTCATTCATTATTTCATGCAGTTCTGGCTCAACAGTGTGCAACACAAGTTCATATGTTTCAAGGATGTAAAAGAAGAATAAAAAGCAACTTTATATAAATGGGGTAATGTATAAAAATTTAAAATATAAGATTAAAAAGAAGGAAGAGTATCCCACACTGGAACAATGAATACACATGGGTCCACATTTATAGATTTTTGCATAAGCATTTCTTGGAAGACTGTTTTTTGTCTTTTGAGTTTTTCTTCCCCAAAGTTACCAGTCACCAAGCACTGGAAGAACAAGCTTTATCCTTCATGGAAAAAAGAACTAAAACACTAAAGCCAGTTCATCATTGTCCTATATGGTTAAAAGTGTGACATATTTTTCACACACTGAAAAGAAGATATGGTCATTTTATTAGTGCTTCTATTAATTACCAACCCTAAAAGGGCTTGACTTATTGGACTACGACAGCGCGGTATTTTTAGATGTGGACAAGTTATTTTTAGGAATTTTAATAGCTCTTTCTGCTCTGCAAAATTAATCTCAAGGCACTTTTACAGAACATCTATCAGAAATCATCCCAACAAATTAGTTTAAAGCTCCTATAGCTGAAACAGCTTTTCTTTTTTCTCATGGCATGGCCAGCAAATTTCATCGCACAGTGTATTTATTAAGGCTGTAGGAATCGGCAAGTCGGGCACCACAGTGCCTCGCTGCCAGAAGCCTGGCTCCTAGCTGGAGACCAGCGCATGGAGACGAGTTCGTGGGGTGTCATTACTCCTGAGGCTTTTTTAGAGGGCAAGTTTCTATAACATCCAAAGAACTCAGCACTCTACTTTTTAAAAATTAAAAAACCCAAACATTTTTGCTTTCTATTTACATTGTGGCCTAGTAGTTAGAGCACTGGCATAGGCAATGCCAAGATTTTGGCTGCAAGGCCCTCCTCCTCAGAAGAGGATTTACGTCAAGTTGCCAGGATGAAGTTGCCTTGACCTCCACTTCCCAGGCTAACTGAGGTGGCAGGGTTGGGAGGTCTCCAACTCAAAGAAATGTCAGATTTGTGAGGACACAGGGAAAGAAAGCAAGAAGAAATCCTAGTGCTTAGTGTTGAAAGGAGGATTTCTGGATGCCAAGTCCCAGCTTCACACTTTGTTTATACATTTTACCCACCTCTTTAAGAAAATGGTAAACTTTTGCAACAAGGCTGGACAAAGCTGTACTTTTGCAGCTGTGTCAACCAACAGATAGTTCTGGACTTAATTTTTTAACCTGTAATCTGAAGTTGCCAGTCAAAATATCCTGTCTAGTGTCAGGGATACTTAAAAGCGGGAATCTGAGGACCTAAATGTGAATTGGCTCTTCTGGGGAATGAAGTCATCCACCACAGATGAAGCATCATATTTCATTGGCTTAGAACTGGGATGGAAAACAAGTAGAGAAATCTTAACTGTGGCATTCCAGTCAAGTCACCTGCCTGGCAGGGAACTGATCTTAAACCTCTCATCACTGTCTAGGTCCTCAGGGAGGATTAAGCTTCCAGGTTTGGAAACACAGGGTCAAAGGGATGTTGAGTTAATAAGAACTTGAATTCAATATGTGAATTCTCTTGGGGTGCCTGATCCTGCAAAATACTGCAGCTTTCCTTAAATTAATCTGTACTGAAGGTCATCTTGATTTGGAAGATCAACATCAAAACCTATCTTTTGTCCAACTTCTATTCATCTTAAAAAACTAATACTACACAGTAACATTACAGGAAAGGAGAGGGAAAGGGACACCACCAAGGCATTTTAACAATAACTGATTCTTGAGTCAAACTCTATGCCCGTGAGCACAGCAAGCTCTAGCTAAAGTGTGTGCCTGTTCTGTTGATAGACTCTGTGTAGCTAGAGCTTATCTGATTCAGATAGGTCTTGTGCAAGGAGGATTTATGTGAACTTACACAGTGGAATTTCATAGTATCATTCATCACAGCACTGTAAAGAAGGACAGGAAAAGTCCTGGAAAAGATACCTGCTCTCAAAGAATCAGTCAGATTTTTCTCAGCTTTTCCAAGTTAAAAAAAAAAAAAGAAGAAACAGTTGTCAGTGGATGTGTTTTAAGAATGTTGTTGCTTACATTTGGACTCTGGAAGCAGACACAAATGATGCCATGTATTTCTATGACTATGAAATAATTTTTGTGCCGTGGAAATAATAGTTGAAATCGGCCTCTGCACTGTCAGATTCTGGAAAAGAGTTGATCAAAGTTGTGGGGTGCCTCTTTGTGCTTTTTTCCTTCACAAATTACACTTTACAATCTAAAGATGGAAAGTGATTGCCCTGAAGCGTTCAGGCATTTGGACTAGATGATTGTTGTAGGTCCCTTCCAACTGAACTATTCTGTTCTATTGTAAAAAAACCTAGATGGAAGCCCATGTAAACAGCAGAAATGAGGTAGCCTAATTCACGTTGAGTAAGTAAACTGGGTTATACTTATCCTTATTATTAATATTCATTAAGGAATTAATATTGCCTGCAGTCTTCCACTGAAACTAATAGAATTGATGATCTTAAAGGTCTTTTCCAACCTAAATAATTCTGTGATTCTCTGTACCCATTGTACTGGTCTCTCTCCAAACAGGAGACACGTTCAGTTTTGTGGCTCCCTCTTCTCATCACACACGGATGCTGCAAATGTGGCTGTCTCCTTTTAGGACATTTGGACACCATATGCAATGAATTCCAGACCTCTGAGATAGGTCAAACATCTATTTAATCTCTGTTTTGTTCTTAATTGGATGGGTTTAATTCAATTGCATTGTGCAAATTTGGGGAAGACAACTTCATTTAAATCTAACCTTTTGTGAGATTATTTGATTGGGGCAATCTAAACTTTGAGAGTATATTTGTCTTTAAAACCTCTTAAATAATTTCTAGTGCTTGCTTGTGGTTGTTTACTTAGTTGTGCCCAGTGTTGGATAAACACTGTAGAAATTCAGTTTAGACTCTTTGATCCAGGTAAAGAGATATAGAGGATTTAAGAAATAACCTTTCCTCACATATCTAACATTCAGAAATGGCTGACTGGTTTCATAAATATTTATCAGTATATGCTTTTACCCTTAATGAACCACAGCGCTATTGCATCACTGAAAATACCTCAGATTGGTTGATTATTGATACAACTTTTCAAACCTTTAGAGTAGTTGTACAAATTTAAGCCTTATAGGTTCAGTAAGCAGACTTATTCTTCAACCTTCACTGTCCTTTAGTTAAGAAAATAGTACATGTATAAAAAGGCAAAAATGGGAGAAATATTGCAGGAGACATTGTATTTTCAGTACTTTTTTCTGTCCACTGAGCTGTTTTGGTTGATGAGTGTTTCCTGTAAAATGTGTATACTCCACTGTACCACCTCACACCTCCTTTATGTACGGGTGAATAAGGTCTACGATTTGTGTGGTGTGATATGAAGGAGGACTCCTGAAAGATCAAGCCTGTTGTCAGAACAAGCTGGGGGACATCTGCAACCAGGAGAGATGGCAAGCTCTCTGAATGTGCTTTCCATATAGCAGTGATCTTAACAGCGCTGAGGTGGAGGACGCACCTTATACAGCCCTCTAACGATTGTTTCTAGCCTCCAGAAATCAGTGTGTTCCTGGTTTTTTGAAAAAGCTGTATGTAATCTCATTAAGGGTAGGATTGCCATCTGTCTTTCAGATCAGTGGAAAAGTGGAAGTATCTAGTGACCCTCAGAGTTTGGAGAACACCTGGGTCCTGCCTTCATTAGAAGTGCTACAGTGCTAATGAGCACGCTGTAACGGTCTGTGGAGACATTTTAACATGGTAAAGTGGGTGTTAAATAAGCCAGGGTTTCCCAGTGGTAGCCAGCTAAATTGAGGTAGTAAGTATCACAGTACACAAGGTTAGGAAAAAGGTGTGGGGCAGATGATTTATGTTAGCTAACTCTGGCTATTTACCTTAAATGTGTTCACTCTACGTGGCAGTAAGATTCTAGATTAAGTTAATGCAGCTATGCTACTGATTTTTCACTAGAAAGTATTACACTGTGAATGGCTACAAAATTAATTGTACTTATATCTGATGTGTCCAATAACTAGAATGCTCTGCTATCTCTCTCCCATTTTTGGCTTCCTTAAATGCCCTTTCCCAACTATGTGGCTTTCCACACACCCCCCCTCCCAATACTATAGATAACTTTGCGCCTTTGAAACAATTGGGTTGGTTGTGCATATGATACCTACTTGACAACTGCAGGGAATTCTTTTTTGGCCTGGATAAAAAATGCTCAGGTTTGAAACTGAACATTTTCCTTTTAGATTGATTGTAGCACATAGAATCTTTCCTTGCTCAGGCTTTTTTACCCAGGAAAAATACAAACAGAGTGTCGGTGGATGGAAATGCTGCCTGCCATGTTCTTGCTGGTATATCAGCCAACACTGTATCTTTTTAAGGCAGCTAAATAACATCCAGGCACTTCGCAGCGTATAGAAACAAATCTATGAACAATGGATGAATACTACGACCTGGAAATTACCAAATCGTGCGAACTTCCCTGTGTCTAGACTTAAGTGTATAGTGACGTTTCCACTTCTCATTGTACATTCAGTGATTATTGAAGAAAGAGAGTGTGAGGGATTACTACACTTCCTTTGTGAAGATGATGGGAAAATATATCAACTCTTTTTATTGCCACAATAATTGTAAAATTAATCACATTACGTATTACTGTTATCTCTTCAGCTTTTATATTCATAAGACAGAGCAACACTACAAAGTTAATACAGCAAACATTCATCAGTGCAAGCTTTCATTCTCATGACAGGTCATTTCCTGGAAATGAGAAGGGGAAAACAAACAACCCACAAGCCCTAGAAAAGCTGGAGAAAAGATCACCCACACATTCCACAGCAGTATCAGAAGCTTCTTGTCTTAGTGCCCTTTTTTTTTTCCCCTCCTTATGGCCAATACTTTCAGTGGTATTTTTCTCTTTCCTTTTCAACCTGATATTTTCTCAGTTCTGTGCATTGCTCTGTCCAACTACTCCTAGGTGTCTGGATGTTTGAATGCAGAATTTGGAGAAGTGAAACTTCCACCTTGCCAAGTGCCAAAGGTGGAAGACAATGACAAAATACTGAACCAGCAAAAATATTTCATGGCCATGGGCCACAGATTCAGATGGCTGGCAATGACAGTGGTGAGGAATTGAGTCCAGGCAGCTGCTCAGGCCCACCTTTGCACTCTCTTTGTAGACTAGCGTCAGGACTTTTTTGGCCTGTATGTCCAAGTGCACTTGTGTTGAGGCACTGCTGACCTGAGTCACACAAGCCATGTCCCAAAGCGATGTTGTAGCTCTCCTTAGGCACGAGAACACTCAGCATTTGGAAAAAATGTTTGGCCCTGTCCTGAGTCATGTCAGTCTACTGGCAGAAATGTGTCAGGACTCTAAAACAGTGACAGCACTATGAAGCTCCCACGGGTTGGTGGTCGCACTCTGGTTTTCGTGTTTCTCTCCATCACAGGCCCCTTGGCATCATATTTGGCTCATACTTCTTAAGCGTATGCTGTGGGAGCCAAACAGGGCACATGGATTATTGGACTTCTGACCATTTCTGCTGCACTGATGGTATAAAGTGGACGATGCAGTAGGAGAGGAACTAGAGAGGAAGTGAAGGCTGAGAAGAAAAATTACAAGATCCCAGTCTAGATGCAGTGCCTCCAAGCTATTGATTCAGGTGGCAACAAGTAATGGAAGGGACCAGCGGGAATCTCACCTATACCTGAGCTGAAGAAAATGCACTTGTAAGGAATCAATCAGAGAAAAGAGGTATTTGTACTTCTTTAGGCAGTGCAGTGTTTTAAAATTCCATCTTTACATTAAGATGTAAAGCTTTATGCTTAAAGCTTTGCCAGATTGCTGCCTATCCCCTCCTATGTTTACCATAAAGAATATGTATCTTCATGTTTCTTTCTTTTCTGTGGTGTCCCTTCAGCTACATTGAACCTCATATCTGAAGTTATTTTACTTTGTCTCAACTCCCAGAAGAGGCAGCTACCCTGCAGCTTCCATCTCTGTCTGTTTTGTCTGTGGCATTCCCTGAATCAATACCTCTGACTTCTATTTAAAAACCTGTGCTTCTTCCTAGAATTGGTGCATTTCAAAAATGACCTCTAATATTGCTTTTACCAACCTACCTTTGAGGAAGCAGATGGTGTGCTCTGAGGGCTCTGCAGAGTCCGTGTACAGCTGAACCCATCTGGCACTGGAGAATGCTATCCTCTATTGTTTACTCAGGGCAGTTAGCAAGCAGACTTTTTGGGGGTATAACCATCAAATGTTTCCCTTCTTTCTTCATTTTCTTTGTTACCAATGCATTCCAACT
>VUYV01000573.1:78780-99799 GCA_008711295.1 Anarhynchus alexandrinus | reverse complement strand
CCCTCCCTTCCAGCGTGTCTACCTCGCCAAACAGCTTGGTATCATCGGCAAACTTGCTGAGGGTGCTCTCGACCCCACTGTCCATATCTCCTACAAAGATGTTGAACAGAATGGAATGTTACAGTAATGGAAGGGACCAGCGGGAATCTCACCTATACCTGAGCTGAAGAAAATGCACTTGTAAGGAATCAATCAGAGAAAAGAGGTATTTGTACTTCTTTAGGCAGTGCAGTGTTTTAAAATTCCATCTTTACATTAAGATGTAAAGCTTTATGCTTAAAGCTTTGCCAGATTGCTGCCTATCCCCTCCTATGTTTACCATAAAGAATATGTATCTTCATGTTTCTTTCTTTTCTGTGGTGTCCCTTCAGCTACATTGAACCTCATATCTGAAGTTATTTTACTTTGTCTCAACTCCCAGAAGAGGCAGCTACCCTGCAGCTTCCATCTCTGTCTGTTTTGTCTGTGGCATTCCCTGAATCAATACCTCTGACTTCTATTTAAAAACCTGTGCTTCTTCCTAGAATTGGTGCATTTCAAAAATGACCTCTAATATTGCTTTTACCAACCTACCTTTGAGGAAGCAGATGGTGTGCTCTGAGGGCTCTGCAGAGTCCGTGTACAGCTGAACCCATCTGGCACTGGAGAATGCTATCCTCTATTGTTTACTCAGGGCAGTTAGCAAGCAGACTTTTTGGGGGTATAACCATCAAATGTTTCCCTTCTTTCTTCATTTTCTTTGTTACCAATGCATTCCAACTCTATACAATCAATGCAGCAAGATGTAAATGATGTTCAAAACAAATTCCTTGCCCAGTGATGCATAGAAAGGAAACAAGCCCTGATGAAAAAATCAGTATTGCAGTAGGGCCCACAGTGGCACAAAAATACAGAAGAAAGCATCCTAGAATGTAATTTCACAAAGGTTTTGTTCAGAATTTGGAATTTGAAACACTACCTTACCATGCTTCATGCTGCTCCCTACTGGACTACAGATGATTAACTTAAATATTTATTAGCAGCTGGTGATTCTCTTAGCCTGTAGCCACTCGGCTGAGATGAGATACATAATCTGCCTGTGGTAGTACCTACAAAGGTTTTTCAGTACCATTGCACTCCTGGCAAGAAAGAAGGGAGTCTTCACTAAAGATGATCAGGTTACACTAACTTAACATGGTGAAATAAAGACAAGGATTGCAGCCCTGTGTTTTTGGAAGAGAAAATCCTAGTTTGGCTGAGCAAAACCCAACAATTTCTCCCTTGAAAATTTTTGTTTTATTTTCAGGGAAGAATTTATCCTGACTGTAATCCACAAGTCAATAGGACAACACTGACAGTGAGCCTGAATCCCAAGCAGGCTGTGTTGCAAGTATCACAAGTGCTTATGTACCAATGTCAGCTAATGCCCTATACAACTTAAGCAGTTCCACAAGGGCCTTTTGTAAATTGAAGTAAAATATTGCAGCTGGACTTTTCCATGTGTAAGAAATGGTTACGAAAGAGCTCGTCCAAAGCGGTGCCAGAGCTCAGGCAGAAAACTCTTTCCAGAGTGCTTTTGTAAGTAAAGAAATTGAGATTTGTGTCTAGCTTGTAATTTCATCAATTAATTCTGTGCTTCCGCATGTAGTTTTGCTGCCCCTTTTCAACTTGTTCTGGGAAGAGTACAAGTACAGTTTTTGCTTCTTCCTTCCCAACAACACTTGAGGCCTCTTTAGCCCTTTTCCTTTGAATCTAATGTAAAGTTTTCTCAGGTGCTCACTTTTCACACACCCCTGATGCTGACAACAGTGTAAGGCTAAATATTTACAATGAGTTTTCTCTTGACTAGTTATCTCCTAAAATTTTTAACAGGTTTTCTTTTATTTTACACAAGTTGTTCAATACTGCAAAGGGTAGAGAAGTATTACAAGTTTGTTTAAATTTGCTGAAGTATGTTGCTTTGGTTTTATTAACTTTTTTCCTTTTTTTCTCAACAGTTATTTAATGTAAATGATTATGGGGATAGCTCTCTTTCTACTTCAGTGTTTGGATTCCTGTGCATCTCTTCTTAGGCAATTTTGGAAAAAGTGTCAAAGACAGGAAAACATTGCAAATGTAATTATGTACTCTTGTAATTTGAAAAGTGAGCGATGTTTACATAGGAGAGAAACTACAGGAGCTGGTATTGCTCATTTAGTGTTGGTTGAAGTTGAGGAATACCATATGAAACTGAGTATTTGTGGTGCACTTTCAGAGCATCAATTATGACTAGACCTGTGTAAATCCTAAGTCAAAACAACACCATGTTCAAAATCGGATTTTTTTTCCCCCACTTCACTTTTAATCCACGAATGTGAATTTTGTGGGCAGTTTTTCTGGCAGCAGAACTTTTGTTGGCATTGTAAGAGTTTTCCCAGCCTTTCTGCTTGTCAATGGCAATTTTTGAGGCAGCTTTTCAAAGTAAATTTCCAAATATGGCGCAAAGTTATCTACTGTTCCTTCCTTTTCTTTTTTCACATGGTTGAATCAGGCATACATGTTCACCTGGGTAGTCTGGTTTTACTCAGTTGCAGAGAGGGATGGAGGGGCTGACTGTGCTCTCACTGAGCCTTTTAACACTGCAAGTGTGACGCTCATGAAGCCTGGCTTCTTCTGTGTTGGAGCTGAGGCTCTCTTTAGATTCTTTGTTGTCTAATCATAGTAGAGAGGTCATGCTGCTGTGATTTCCTTGATGGAGGTTCAGTTACGTACATTCCCATTTATTGTTGTGCAATGTGTGCAAACAATGTTTTAGAAAAATCTTTGACATCGTTTGAAATTGACTGATAGTTTCATTGGTCTCTAGAGATGGACAGACAGTTTGAATCAGCCTCATTTTCTGAAGCAAATATGTTTAAAAGATATAATTTAGGCTAAAACTAATAATGTCTTTTGTTTTGTTGTTATTCTTCTCTTGAAAGTCCTTTGATTATTCTGTGAATTCACTAGTTAGAATTTACCAGTCAGAATTGCTGTCTCAAAGGGAAATCAAACAAAACTGTTTATTTTGGGCCATTTTAGATCCAGTTAATTCCATACAAGAATATTACTCTACTGTTAAGGTTAGGGATTTTTGAGGGATGACTGAAGTCTGCTGGGAAACATCAGAATTTTCATACCCCAAACCTGGAAATTCTTCCTGTTCTGGTCAAACACCAGCATCTTCTCCTGACAGTACCACTGCAGTCTAGAACCCAGCTCATGTTAACTCACGGTTACAAAAATGCTTTTGTAGGCTGAAAGCCAGGTGATAATGATCTGTGTTTCCCCAACTTGTCATTCAAGGTTCAAAATGCATTTTTAAGTTCTTAAAACTTAAGTTTTAACTTTTCTTAAGTTCTTTTGTTGGCACCTTAGAATAATTCTTCACTTGCAGTGATTTGTATCAGTATCGCTGCATTTAACCAGTGCTTGACTAAACTATTTTATCTTCACAAATGTAGATGAGACATTTTCAATGTTCACATTAAATTGGAGGAGTTTATTGTGCAAAACAAATACAGAGAGACTCTACACAGCTTGAGCTTTAGCTTTGTTTATATGTTTTATGGTGGGACAGAATGTGTAAACATCATTCCAGATGCTCATCCAAACCTTACTGAAAAACCGTGAGAGCATGGGTCCTGTTCAGATCTGCCATTGCCACCTCTGACTTGAGGTGTTTATGAGTTGGTGTGCTTAGTATGGGGTGTAGCAAGGGAGGTTGGAATGATGACCGCTAGTAGCATAAACTAGACAAGACTGGGAAAAGGCAAGCTGCATATGCCTTCAAAAGTTTTGGTCTATTAGATGAAGATTAAAATGATCTTTGATAATTCAGTAACTTGCATAAATTTCTTATTCACTGTGATGCTCAGCAGGATTGTTTTGAAACAACAGGCTGTCCCAATACACATCCCTTACTTTTCCTCTGATGCTACCACACTGTTGCCATTTGACACAGTATTTGTGAAGCTTTCCCTCTTCATTAATGGACAGAAGGTCCTCAGAAGCTTTTTAGCTAGAGTGCACCTCTCAGTGTCTGTGTTGTGGCTATCTAAGTGCTGTATCATCTAAGGAAGTGGATGGCAAAATACAACGGCTTTGGGCAGCTTCAGTATCTGTTTGTCCCTTTTTGCTTTATTGATGATGTTGTGCAATCTTATTGACATAATTCAGAAATAGGCCTCAGGAAGGTCAAGCAAAGCAAATCACTGAGATGCCGCTAGTGAAATTTCCACTAGTCATGGTGGAGCAGAAGCTGAGGATGAGGGAGGAAAACAGGAAGGAAAGGGAAGGACAGGCAGAAACAAGATAGTATTGGTGCCAGGACTTCAAACTAGTCCATATTTATTGTGCCTGTTTAGCAATATTTGAGGAATGAAAATTTACCAAGGAAAATATGAAAACATATATCTGCAGAAGGATCATTTGGGAGCTAATACTTCCTTCTGTCAGAACCTGAGGCAGGAGGACATTTGGGTATTGTGAGTAGTGAGTACAGCTGAAGCGTTCAATGCCTCTACAGCAGGAGAGCAAAGGTAATTGGTCTGCACATGTCTGCAACCCGATGACACTCCCACATGGCATGTGGAATCCAACAGTGCATGCAGGGAATGGAGATGGGAGACACATGACCTTGTAAACACAATAATAATATGCATAAGAAGTTTATTTTAATAAATGATCTTTACAAGTTTCCTGTTGTTCTTTGTTGCATCTTTTTCTCATTTATCACTATTCAAAGACATTTTTAGTGCTGCTCCTCTTTCTAACCTTGGGTTATTTCAAACAGATGTTTTTGAAGTGCTTTGTTTGTGTCCCATTGAGTGCGTGCAGGAAATCTCAGGCAATTTTTTTTTTCTTCTTACATGAACAGCCATGAATGAAAAGTGTTTCCTACAGTTTAGCATTTTTTCAGCTGCACACAATTTTCTTTTAACAATTTTTAGTGCAAACTTTCCATTGCTTCATTTCTACCTGCTATTCTATTTCATAATACAATGAACAAGCCATCAATTTCAAAAGTTTCTTTTCCACCAAGAGCTCATTTCCCAATCATGCTCTCCAAATTTGGCTAAGTGCACTTTTGACCCATCAGGTCGCTGAGTATGTATTTCATACTTTTCTTGTATTTCATACATTTCTTGATGTTTTTCCATAACATTTGCAATTGGTAATTTGTACCAGCTGGAGCAGCCATTCTCACTCCATTTTTAAGGCTCAGTAAAGGAGAAGTGAGTTATTGCAGTTAAAACAAGGACGTAAGATTCCACCAAGCTAAAGTGCATGGTATTTTCTTAGGATGGACTTCTTGGGATGCTTGCATAACCTTTTTGAGTTCGTCTCTAAATACGACGTGTAGTCATGGAGAAATGAGCATGGCTCAGAAATTTGCTTTCATCTGAACTTACTTTAACCATCAGTGCTGCAGTGGCCAGATTGTGGTTTTGGGATAAGTCCAGTTCCTGTGCATATTAGGAATCATACAGGTGTGAAAGGCTAGTAGTGGTTACCCACGGCACACCTGGATCAATTAGCTAGGCTGGTAATTAAACTAGACAAGGAAGCAGTCTGTGGTGCAAAGTCCAAACTAGCAAGGTGTCAAAAAAGCCCACTGTATGGAGAACTATTCTTAATCTTTTGCATTCCAAAAAAACATGACTGGGACCCTATCTGAACTATTTTTTGTTACTATTTGTGACTTGGCAACCTCAAGCTTTCCTTTTGTAATGGCCTCTTCTTGCCATTTCTCTCCAGACTATGGTTCTCCTGAATAGTGCCCAGGTTGTTAAAAATTCCTGGCATGGCAAATATGTAGCTCAACACCTTCATCATGTGCAGCTAAAAACTGGCAACAGCCTTGGTTTTCCAGCCTTTATCAAAAGACAAGGGAATGTTTACTGCTGACTTTGGGAATGCTTCCCTTAAAATAAAGATAATTAAGGGTAGCAAGAATGGGCTTATTTTGTAGAAGTATAGACTGGCCAACTTGCAGCTGCCAAGAGGGAAATGATTTTGCAGTTTAATGCAAACTTTGTGGGCTTTAGGAGAACAACAGCTTGTTTTTAACAATATTTGTTGAAAGGGTAAATTATATATTGAGAAAAGGCATGCTAAGTATCTGAGCCAACAAATGCACATGCTAGTATTACCAGAGAAGCATGGTGAACTCCTGAAATTTGAGTGATTTCTTTGGGCTACAAAAAGTGCATAAAAGAGCTTTAATACGGTGACAAGTAAAATTTTAGGACTGACCCAGCTTATTTTTCTGATTTTTAGACCAGTGAATTAGCTGCGTAAATAATTTCAATCAATTAGCTCTAATATTCCTGGTAAGTATATTGTCCTGAATGGAAATCAGAGGCAGAAAAGTGAGGATCCACATCTTAAACATATCTAAAAGCCTCAGTGCCTGGGTATCCAAAATCTACCAAGGAAGGGTATAAGCCTTTAAATGTAAAGGAAATGGTTGAAGTCTTTAGCCAGAAATCTGAGTATTTTCCATTTATGCCAATTTAGAATAAAATATGATTTATCAATGAGTTACCTCTGATCACAGCAAAAACTAAAATTTGCAGCTGTATAAAATTATTGTTCATGAGAAAATGCTTTGTAAATACAGATTTATATATAGCACAAAATCTTTGGCTAATATCATCTGGCCTGACTCTAGTAGGGTCAGTGACAATGACTTCAAGAGCGTGCAGCTGTCTTAGTGATCTAGAGGAACTTAGGCATCCATTAAAGTAAGCAGAAGTTTGCCAAACCCAGCAAAGAATGTTTAGGTTATATGGGAATTTGCCATTGACCTGTGCCTGTCCCTTGCCATAGCTGATGGGATATAAGTGAGTTGTAGTCTTCGCCTGGGTCTCAGGAGTGCTGATGGCTGAAGGTGGTCTGAAAAGAAGCAGTCTGGGAACCACTTTTCCTGCCTTTGCTTACTGGGCATTTCTGAAGACCAGGCATGGGCATATTCCTGCTTGAACTTCATGCTATGTGTGGACTCTGATCTGCACTTGCCTAACTGCCCTGTGGGTTCCTAAAAGCTGCTCTGGAATGTAATTGATTTTAGGAACTGGAAAGAATGAGATAATTGCAGACTTTCCACCCGTGGATATTTTAATGGTAACAGATGGGGGAGAACTAAGGTTACAATGAAATATTTTGAAATTATCTGTTGAACTTCTCCCTGATCTCTGCAGTGAGCATTAAGTAAAGAGCCAGTGTGAAGCGCTGACATTCAGATCTGCACAAAGCAATCTGCTAGCATCATTTGGAAGAATGACCTTGTTCAAGGACCCAGAAATGTGATAATTGTGGTTTCAAAGAAAAAGATTCCGTCTGTGTAAAACAAAGGGGAATGCGTCATTGGATGCATCGATACTAAACTGACAGTGTGTGTTAGTTGCCTCAAATGCAAATTTAGATGGTTCATTTCAGGTACCTATTTTTAAAGATGCAAATTAAAAATCGCTAGATTTGTGGCTGACATCTTATAACTGAGGTCATTTTTTTTTAAAAGGCACTGGTGATTTGGAAAGGCGTAATTCCATGAGAATTCATTTGCTGGTTTTGGATCTCATTTTCAACAAATTCAGTGATCCTGCGGTTTCCCCCAAAATCTAAGTCATGCTAGCATCCCAAAAAGTAGTCATCTGCCAAAAGGAAAGCTTACTTTTGGAAACACCAGTTAGAAGTTGTGAAAACAGAATATAGCAGCCTTTCTTTCTCTCCCACATTTGAAATCTACCCTTGTTCAGTTCTCAATTTATTCAGTGGGAAGAGTCATCTCACCCCATTTTAGCTGTCTGAAACCACAATGACTGCCTAAGCCCATCTTTTAGCTCGTTTCTGTCATTAGTGGGGGAAGGAAGGCACATCAAAAAGGCAGTGCACCCTTTCCTGAGGAAATATGTGACAAGCAGCTTTTGACAAGCAGAATGAAGGTAATTCATCCTGGCGATCCATCTCCAGTGACTTCCATGAGCATCTGTGTGCTTGATTTCTATAAAAGGTCATGGTAGGTTAGGTGGTTGACTTGAATGAAAAAAAGACCAATAGAATCATTATGGCTGAAAAAGACCTTTAAGATCATCAAATCCAACTGTTATCTAACTCTACAAGGCCCACTTCTAAACCAGGTCCCTGAGCACCATTTCTAGATGGCTTTTAAATACATTCAAGGATGGTGATTCAACCACTTCCCTGGGCAGCCTGTTTCAGTCTTTGATAACCCTTTCGGTGTAGAAGTTTTTCCTAATGTCTAACCTAAACCTTCCCTGGCGCAACTTGAAGCCGTTTCCTCTTGTCCTATTGGTTGTAACTTGTGAGAAGAGAGCAGCACCCACCTCAATACAACCTCCTTTCAGGTAGTTGTAGAGAGCAATAAGGTCTTCCCTCAGCCTCCTTTTCTTCAGACTACACAACCCCAAGTTCCTCAGCTGCTCCTCATAAGACTTATTCTAGAAACCCTTCACCAGCTTCATTGCCCTTCTCTGGACCCTCTCCTTGAGGGCCCCATGACCAAGACTTCTAATGACCTCATCACCAAAGACATCAAAATTTTGCCCACATTAAGGCTTTTTACAGCTTATGTTTTCTGACTCAGTTCCCAAAGTTCAGAACCTGAGAATGGGGAGGGTGTTTGCACATAAGAAGTGAGTATGCCCTTTAGCAATTTTCAGTAGCAGGAGATGGAGATGAGGGTAATTCAAAGGACTTGGTGCTGAGGAATTGTTTGGGCTGTTGTTTTATTGAAAATCCTCCAGTAAGCCCAAGTTTGCTAATGTTTTGGGCACAGGACTTCTCTTCTTGTAATAGACGTGAAAGAATTTATGACTGTGAAGTAAAAATACAAACTGTATATGACTTCACTTATAGCTGGCTAATGTGGTCAAAAGCTTATTTGACTTAAAGTGAGTTGAAAAAAGCTGTTCACCATCCTGCCAAGGCCACTGAACTTACCATTGTTGCATTTTCATGGTTCTAAATAATACAAAATTAATTGATTGCTTCATTTTTTATTTTTTATTTTTTATTCAAAGAAAGGAGGATATTTCAGGCAACATGAGGATGGCAAAACAATTACTTGGGGAATTGCTTGTAATTTCTTCTGATGAAAAATGCCAGTGTAGCGCAGTACTCTGGGTTTCAGTGATTGCTCCTTGCAAAGACATGTTTTTTCTTCCTCTGGATATTGTCACTTGCATTTTTCCATACAAAAGCAGTGACAGAAGATAACTATCCAGCCTTAAACAAATCCATTGGGTCACAGGCTACCAGTTACTCTATTCTCAGTTGTGTTTTGAGAATTACTGCTGGAGCTGGCTTTCTAGGTCATGTCTTTTCCTCAGTGGTTCACACATGCTGTATATGCAGAGCCTCAGAGTAAGATGTGGCAGACTGTGGAATGAATCATACCTGCTGACTGTTGTGAAAAGACATGGTGAGCTCCTGGATTACTTTCTGTGTGTGCTGCACCCCTCCCACCAACCCACTATTTGAATGGAGCATCAAAGGGTCTGCTGTGCAAACTGTGGAGGCATCTGTCCACCCAGCTGACTGAAACTACTGCACACGTGCATTAAGCCGCATAACCGCGTGCAATCTGCTCTGGATACTTCTGGGCAGTGTTAAATATCCTGTGCATTTGCTTTGCAGTTTCTTTTCACCCTAGCAGGCAGTTGGATACTGTCACGGGGCATCTGACAGACCTTCTATGCACTTGTTGCTTAGCTGGTCTACACATGCTCTCTAACCCCAATATGTCCACGGAATATCAGTTTTATTGAGTTTGTACGTTATAGTGAGATAGCAGATACACACCTATTTCTGTGTAGCAACTCTTGAATGAAAATATAGTTCACTGCACAGTGAACATCTGTTTCTCAAACTTATTAATGAATTTCCTACCAGTAATTATGGTGGTTTTCCAGAGTAGGGCAAGGAATGTACTGTAGGTCAAAAGGCTGTCTTTCAGTTCAGCAGATGTTTGTCTTTCCAGCATGTAGGAGCGACCCTTGGTCTTTTTCTATGTGTAAACTGAAGCTGGCATTTATGCAATCAGGTCTACTTCTGATTATTATTGTTCTGTTAATTTCTAAAGCTTGTGGTTGATTTGATTTATTTATTTTGATTTTTTTTTAAAAAAAAGCAATTTGAGCTGGCTATCAAAAGAATGTTATCACAAATGAGTTGTCTTTGAAGTCATCCTCTTGGGTTTTCATTACATAAGGGTAATTTGACTAACAAAAGCCACATAAACACAGACTGATAGCAGAAGGTGCCTCTTATACATGCCCCTAGAGCCAGAGTGGCAAGGATTTGCTGAAGCTGAAAGTGTTCCTCACTAGTGTCTAATTGTAATGACGTTCTTTTTGTCTGCAGAAAGCTCATGAAGGACCTTATTGTAACTGGGATCAATCTCATTGTGTGCCAGTTTTTGCTCGTCAACCTCTGTGATGAACAGGACCATGAATAGAGTGTCCTTTATTGAAGTTAATGCTGACAATTTTTGGGGGGAAAATTTGTATATCTAAGCATTAATCATGGCAAGATCATTAGAAATGTTTTCTTATATGGATGTAGCAGCTTGCATTCTTACCCAATATGTGATTGCGACACCTTTTCCAAGTATTGCCCACTTCCATTGAAAGTCGGTGACATTTGAGACTGAAGGAAATGCCTGAACAGCACATAGTTACTTCACAAGAATAGGGAGAGGCTGTGAGAGCAAAGCTGATTTCTTACAGAATGTGTTACAGGATTCTTTATGTTTACAGGGAACCCCCAAACTGTTTGCTCATGGAGTGCAGTGTCAGAATTACACTGAATGCACTGGGATATTGTCTGCTTAAGGAAACTTTGACTTAAAATTTAAAAGTTGATTCCAAAGCTTTGGGAACTTCAGGAATAGCAAGAACAGATTCTCTCCTGGGATATGAAACCAGCATTCAGGGTATGAAGCCTGATGTTTTGTTGCTACATACACCTATTTTTGTTAGGTGTCCATAAAATTCGGTTCTCTGTGCAAAACTTTCTTGTACTGTATGTCTTGGGTACATCAATAAAAGCTGGTACATCAGTAAAACTCTCACAAAAGAGTTGAGGAGGGACATTCTCATGTATAACTGTAGCCGTGGAATGATTTAGTGTTAAGAAAAGGTTTTCTCTATTTGTGTGTATGAAGTACATACGTCTGTGGAAGGAAGTAAAAATGACACATCTTTTCTGGGGTTATTGCAGCAGCAAGCCAGTAACTCATTTTAGCTAGCTGTGTCACTATTAGCAAGGGTGGCAGAAGTTCTAATGTTGCTCAAATCTCTTAAGGTTTTTCAGAACATTTTCATACTTTGCAGAAAGATAAAATGTCAATATCAAACTGTTTATCCATTAATATCAAGAGCAAAACAGGGATAAATATCCCATCCCTGGTAACATGTAATGATGTTAGAATTTTTATTTTATTTTTAAAAAAATGTTTAATGTGCATTCAAAGTAGCTTTTTCCTTGGCTGGCCCAATGGTATGAGAGTGATTCTTGGAGAAAAAGATTGAGTTGTACAGTTCAAAATATGTGGTGAGTCACAGTCGTAAGCTTTGAAAATAAATGCAGAGACTAGCCACACAGCTTTGCAAACTTTACACTGGTTGAAGGAGCTCGCCCCAAGTATTCAGACAATATGTGTGCTTTGCATGTTAATTGAAGGTGACTGGTATCCAGACTGCGGTGGTGTTAATCTTCTCTGCAGTGATGTGTAATGCTATTTTTAAAAAAAAATCGACAGCATAAAAGCAAGCCCTCTGGCTAAGGAGATAAATATTTGTACACAAATACTGTTTTATTTATAACAGAGAGGAGAATGCTTGGAGCAGTTACTCAGAAATTTTACATTTCAAGAACACGCTGAAAACAGCTTCACTTTTTCCTGTTACTCAGTTTGGATCTAGAGTGGCTTTGGGTCTTTGAGCTGTGTAACTTTCATGGACTGAGTTCAGTGGCCCAGTTTATAGTCATTCGCTTTCTTTCTCTCTGAATCTTAATGACAGCTGGTACTTTAGGGAAACATTAAAAAGAGCAGGAGTGGGGCTGTGGAACAGCGTATGCTTTGGATAACTTCTCACGTTCACTGAGGACCCAACCAACATGCTCTACACAAATGTATTGCTCTGCTGAATTCAGTGGGATTGTTTGCAGATACTCTCAGGGGTTTTTACAGTGGATGCATACAGATATTTTCCTTGGAAGGACAGTGTGGGAGGCCAGAATCTGGAATTGATCTAGCCCCCTTTCCAAGATTTTACACCTACTTGAGCTCCCTGTGTGTTCAGAGGAAGTTAAAATGCATAGCATTGCTCTGGACTAGGCTTTTCCTTTGGGTAGTGAAGGGATTATTCCAAGGACTAAAATGTGAAATAACTGTGTGTAGAGCAAAGGTTCACAGACTTTTTCCATAGTATTTGGCACATGTTCACAGAGAATTTGCAGACTGGAGGAATAGCTTCCCTTGGAAATCTCATTAAGAAAGGCATTAGCTGTATCTTAATATAATTAAACAACTAGATTTAGAGCTAATATTGTGTGACCAACCAGTTCTTTGTAACTGCTGTGCTGATGACTGTAATCTGAAAAAGTCTTGGCTGACCTACAGCCTGGCTTGCCTGTGGCATGTGCCGTGGTCTTAAGACAGCTTAATATTAGAAATGGTTAACACCTCCCTCCTGGCCTGGGATGTCCTTACGCACAGGAATTGGCTGCTTCTCCTACAGCTAGCTCCATGGGCTTCAGTGGAACTAGGTCTGGTAGATCTGTGCAAATTTTTAGTTCTGAACTTGAAAGGAAAGGGAGAAAAAAAAAAAAGAAACAGTAAAAATTTAGGTTTTGTCAGTCTATAATGAACTTCTTAGAACAGAACAAAATATGCTGTGGTTAAAAAAACTGTTTTGTTCATACAAAACATACAGTTACAATAAAAGCAAAGTGAATGATCGACTGAGTTCCTTAAACTGATTCTGATAATTATATCAGTATGTTTCTTTTAGTCAGTAGCCTGACAGACCGTTTTCCTGTGAAACAGTGCGTGTGACTGAACCCTACTCACCTGCTGCAATGACCAGCCTGTGGGGCAAAGGTGGGAAGTCAGCATCTTGCCCTCCGCTTCCATTGCTTTAATAGAAGCTCCTAAAAATAAAACATGTTAAAAGTTTGTGGTAATGTTTTTATTTCAGTCAAAATGGTTTGGTGAATTTGATTGCATTCCGGAATTACTTCAGCCACCCTGAAACAGAATTTTTCAGCTAATAAATTTGTCTGGATGCCCTTCAGTGGGACAGCCTGGCCTTAACTTTATGGTTGCAGTTAGGACTATTTCAAAAAGCACAGAGATACATGGAATGCAGTAAAGACAAACTATCATCGGGTTCTTACTTAGTAAAGGTAACTGGCAGCAGCTGCTGTGACTCAATGAATCAGAAATAGTTATAGATAATGGATAGTGAGACAAAGACAATGTAATTTTTTTTTCACATGAGAGCAGCTGATCGTGTGACAAGGTTTTATTATAACAACTGTACTTCTGTTTTTCCAAATGATTGATGCATGTAGTGCTCTGCATAATCTCCTTCGATGATGAATGTTGGTGCCATGAAGCAACCGTTACTCACTGTGCTATTATTGAACATGAATTTTGAATGACTTGTGGCATAGAGCTGCCGGGTACTTAAATCAATGAAATAAAAGTCAGGAAGAGCCAAAGATAATGTTCCTCCTTCAATATTAACTGCTGTGGCTTGTGTACAAACAATGTTTCTGGTAACTAGTGAAGGGGGTCACATCTCTGGACTCCCCACACGCAGGATGAAGGAACAGGGGGAACTGTATGACCTAATGCTTACTGTTTGTATGTGAAAGTTGTTTTCTTTTTTTCTCTTCCTCCCCTCCTGCATTGGCAAGAAAAGCTGGGAATGGGTAGGGGAGGGATCAGTGGTTTGGCTCTAGGGAGGAGGTGAATTCATCTTCCACATGTGCTGCCCGAGGCTGGAATCAACCTGAAAGGTGGGGGAGCACCTTTCCTAGCTCTGCTTATCAAACACAGCGTGTTGCTGCTCACACCTGGAGGTGCAGTTACACAGGAGAGGGGTATGGGAGCACTGAACCATGTTTCTCAATGAATTCACGGGGCTGAGGTTGCTCCATGGATTCCCCAAGCTGGCTTTCAGGACTGGAGGGAAACGTGCTGGCATAGTTGAATGCTCTCCACCTGGCTTGCAGAGATAAGGAGAGTTCTATTTGGTTTATTTGTACATCACTGACCTTCCCATCTCCATTCTCACATCAGGAACGAAATATTGAAAATTTTCGACTGCCGACAAGCAGATGAGTTAATCCTCCTGGAGAGGTTCCACCTCTTGCTCAAGATTCTTTGTAAAGCTAAATATGTAGCTGTGTGTCAGCAGTACCACTGTGAGTAGGAGTGGTATTTATGTGACCTAGCCAGAGGAACAGTCGATATGTTTTATGATTTTTGTTCTCTACAGCCTCACTGTTTCTGTGAGGAAAGGGAGGGGGAAGGAAACCCAGCTGGAAAGAGCTGTTGCGGCAGCGCACCCAGGCAGACTGACTGTTTCTCAGCTCTGCCATGAAATACAGCCCCATGGAGTCTTGACTTCTCCTGAAAGCGCTAATGCTACAGGGGCATTGTGAATGAAAGGGAATGCAGGTACTCACTTCATTTTAAGAACTTCATGTATGCGTCTGTTGTAGGAGGTTGGGCTCCCAATACGGTTAATAAAGTGAGAGTAGGCACCTATATTGGGCTCTAGCTCTGAATTACCTTGTGGAAAAGGTTATCTTTCTCCATGGCCTATAGAAAAAGCTGAGGAAGAGTAGTCTCCTAAGTAGAGGACAAAGTATAGATGACATGATGACTACTCTACATTTTTGCATCTTGAACAGGACAAATTAACAACTTGTGATTTCTGCTACACTGTTAAATGTAAATTTGAGTGTTTATTTAACTGCTGTTTAACAAGGATGAAGACATTCACAAAAATGTTTTAACATGTCAACTCTTTATTCCATTGTCCTTTTAAATGAATAATTTTCTTCTTCTAATTGTAAGCATGTATATTCTTGGATTGTTTAAAATATTTGCATTTTACTCTTTACTTTTACAATTTCTTCTTCTCTCTCGTCCCTATTATGTTTTTCTAATTTGCCACAGAAAGCAGAGTAAAGGGGAGGAAAAGACAAAAGAAAATTACACAAATATATTCATTTTCTTTGTCACAGGAGACATTTTCAGCACAAATCTTTGTTTTCAGAAAGACTGTTATCCCCCCAGTAATAACAATAACCTGATAAACTTCCATGAGTTCTGTTTAATATACATGGGATAGTCTGAGGGTGACCTCGTGTTCTAATGAAAATCATAGTATTTCCTAACCTTGCATAGTATTTCTGCAATAGCATTTCTAAATATACTCTAATACAATTTTGCATAAGTGTACACCAATCATCATAAATGCCTGACATTTGTCAACAGATGCTACTCAAGAAGTTACTTCCTTACTTATGGCTGGAATGAAATTGCCCTCTCTTAGCTCCTGTTTAAAGTTCCAAGTGATTTCTATTTTGACTTATTTCAGTATGAGTAGGGGAGAGTCATAACTTGTTGACTTATTTGAGCCTAAATATAATGTGATGTTTGCCTGGCATCATTGTGACTGATCTTTGAGAAGTTATTTTTGTTGATTTCTTGTATTCGTCGTAAAGAACCTTGTAGACTTCCAGAAGTTTTCACCTGCCAATCATGTGTGCTAGGTCTCATGCTGGATCCAGTTTTGAACTGACACTTACTCTCAAACCTATTTCTCTCTGTACTAATCAGATTTCTGTTTTCTTGTTCTCTAGGTTGCGGTCTTTGGTAAAGCAGTTAGAGAGGGGGGAAGCTTCAGTTGTAGACCTAAAGAAGAATTTGGAATATGCTGCGACTGTTCTTGAGTCAGTATACATTGACGAAACTAGGTGAGTTAACTGCAGACATCAATACTCTTCTTATATCTAGTACCAATGACACAAAATTGTAATTTACACGTCAGTCGGGAAATTTGTTTTAGCCATGTTTTATTACTCACAGACAATATGTTTTTAATCATTAAAATATCATAGTCTGTGTAGAGCAGATCTTCAATCCTCGGTCTAAAAGCTGCTTTAAGTTTCCTGGAGGAGGGGAGGAGATCAAAAGCAATAATATATTTTATACATATTCTCTTGGAGAAATGTTTTCCTGACAATTGTGTCCCACTTTTTCTGAAAGTTTCTAAATTCCTACTCCTCTGTTCCTTTTGAATAGTGTTACATCTTTTCACTTGTGTGAAGTTTTTGAAATTAAACAAAATTTTACTCCAGGTCATGATAGAGGTAGACTGGTAAGATGTTGAAGAGGAGTTCCCTGCTCTGTTATATACCATTTCCTCAGTGCTAAATGCACTTGTCGAGTCACCTGAGATGACCAGAATGGTAAAGGAGAGGACTGTATGATACTAGCTGGGAAGTTAGATATGTCCATAAATGAACTCTGAAGGGCAGAAAAGTCAGGAATATTGACGAGCTGAAGATGAGAAGTCAGTGGATGATTACGTAGTTGTACTTAGAATGCTGATATTTCTTGTTTGTTGGCCTAGTAGTGAGTTTCGCAATCTAACATTTAACTATACAAAAGAATAAACAATCTGTTGAAGACTTGTACAATTGTGTTCCATAGGGCTGATGAACCAAAGACTTTTAACAACTGCTTTAATTAGAATATATGTGAGTTTCTTTTCTGTTAATAATGTTGCAATGCTCTCCAAGGGAGTCTGTTTACCCATCTTTCTCCCCTCTTCCCCCCTGCCCCTTCTAGGCGTTTACTGGACACAGAAGATGAGCTCAGTGACATCCAGTCCGACTCTGTGCCCTCAGAGGTCCGGGACTGGTTGGCTTCTACCTTCACGCGGCAAATGGGGATGATGCTCAAAAGAACGGAGGAAAAACCCCGATTCAGGAGTATTGTCCATGCAGTACAAGCTGGGATATTTGTGGAAAGGTAAAGGGCCATGTAATTACTTTGTTCTAGTAGCTGCCCAGGTACCGCAGATTGTTCCTGTAGTATTGAATGAAGAATACTTTAATATGCGTCTAATGATGTTTGTACACAGATCTGGATAGCACCTTGAAACCTGGGGTTAAGTAATAGATTGAAACCTGAAAAAGTAATAGATTGAAACCTGAAACAGCACATACTGATCTGTTCTTAGCTTAATACAGATGTAATAGGACAGTTGGAATAATTTTGACAGGGAATATGCACCTCTGCGTAGCCCTAGGTCAAGAGTGACAGCTTTTAAAATTTGGTCAGCCCAGACCAAGCCCTCCCTTGCCTCTGTTTACCTCTGTAGTCTAGTATTTCTTATGAAGAACTGCTAAGAAACAGAAGAAAATCCTGTATCACACGGGATCATTTCAGATGGGAGAAGAGAGCTTTCCATCATCTCCTTTTAGTTCTACATTGCTTAAGTGCAAAAAAGGGTGACCTGAAGAAAGGCATTTTAGCTATGACGAGTGTTTTTGCATTCACCAAGCCTGTTAAGCACAGCGTGGCCTGAAAACAAGTTTAAAATCTGGTACATACTTCAGTGCTTTGTTTAATATGGTTGCAGATGTCGATTATTGTCTTACTCTTTCCCTGTCTGTCCCTCAAACACACACACATAGAGCAAACACCCAAAAAATTTTATACCAATCTTAAAAAAAGGCAGACAAAAATGACAGCTGTACTGAACGGGAGTTGATTCATTGCAGACAACAAATGATTTCTGAAGTACATTCAGAATTAACTTGCATGTGGACCAGCAAGGACTAAGGGAACTGAAAGAGCAGTATGGTCATCTGCAGTGCAAAATGGGGAATGTCTTGTTTATTTGAGTGTAGCCTTTCCCTGTGATGAAGATCTGATCTTGGCAGATTCTCTATGATGTCCTGCCAGGTAACCAAGCTATGAGATACTGGGGAGTGTATAATCTCAAGTTAGGCTGTACAATAAGAATGATATAGAGAATATTGTGCAAGTTAGGGGCAAGAAGGAAGAAAAAAACCAAATTGTAGTCAGTGTTTCCTGAGCTAAATAAGGTCTGCTGTAACAGTCTGTTGCTTTATGGTTTTTGTTTGTTTGTTTTGTTTTGTTTAATTCTATTTATGTGTTGCCTTATCTATTTTATCTTGGTAGAATGTACAGACGGACTTCAAATATGGTCGGTTTGAGCTACCCACCAGCTGTAATTGGAGTGCTAAAGGTAACCCAAATAAAAAGGTGTTGAGGGGGGCGGTTCTGTACAAAGCATCAAGGTAACACTGCAATGTTTGACTTGGTAAGGGTGTCTTAGTACTTGCCCTTTCCTTCTCTCTGACATTTAGTTTAGTTCGCATACATTAATCATTTACTGGCCTAAGGGAATATCCTTTCAATAAAGGAAAGAATAGAGTTCAAGGCTGTAGCTGTTTTCAGGTTATGAAGGTTACAGCTCTGTTCTAGATTATGGTGATTAAACTGAGGACTTAGTAACATGATGGAATCAATCACAACCTCCCACAGGGAAGAAAGAAAACACAGATAGAGAGAGGTGGAGAAAGAAGAGGATCAGTAGCTGTGAGAGAAGGGAATTTCAATGGTCAGCTTCAGGTCTTCAAGGTGACAATCAGTTTAGGAATAATGACCCTTTTATGAATTTTGAAGTTTCGGAGGAAAACTGATTAGTCAGAAGTAGTCAGAAAACAATAAGGTTCAATCCGTGGGACAACTGCAAGGTTCTTGACTTAGGGAGGAATTATCAAGACTACAAACGCAATTCAGCAACTAACTGCCTACACAGTAGCTTTGCAGATTACAAGTTGCGTGTGGTTACACCATGCCATGCAATGGTGAAAAAAGGTGATACAGTGGGGCAATACACAGGGACATTACGTGTAAAGTTCATGAAGCAATCCTTCTACTCTACTCCACACTGGAAAGACCTACCGTTGAGTTAGTGAATCCTTTTTGGTTTGGATAGTACAACTCATCAAAAGATGTGGAGGAATTGCAGAAGGTCCACTGAATGCAAGAAGAAACATGCCTTTCATGTACAGAGTCAAAGCATCCATCCATACTTTTTTCCAAGTGCAGGTTGGCAAGCGTTGGCTTCATTCCTGCTAATGGGATCTAAAGTCTTTGTTCTTTTAGAACTACACCCCATAGCCAGCCTATGAGGGAACATGTCTATAATGGTACCTGAGTTCCTCTGCAGTAACAAGACAATCCAAGATGCATCAGCTACTCGCAGCTGACTTAAACTTCACATAATCCCTCTCCTCTTTCTATGTTTGTAAATGATTAAGGGTCATAAAGATAAGTGATCATGTTAGAGCAATTTAAAACGCGTCAAGAACAACAAAGGCATTGACTAATTTCGCTCAGGGTGAAATAAAACCCGCTTGGCCTCTGTGCACTCTAGGATGTATTTTTTTCCAAAACTATTTTGAGAACATATCTTTGCCTCAATGGCCTTGGGGTTGGTAGTGGATGTGGTAGAAATGGGAGTTACTTGTTTTGAAGAAGTCTTCTGTCTTTTCTGTCTTCATCTTAAATTTCTCAGTCCCATCTCCTTAATGGAAAATGATACATTTTGTTGCTTGCTTCAGTCCAGTAAAGCCAAGTGAAAAAAAACTTACAACTAGGCGACTGCCTGGTGAACCGATGGTTTAAGCATGCAAAAGGGTGTAGGAGTGTACCACAGACACCTCTTCAGCTGTTATGGGTTGCAATAATCAACATTCCCCTCAGAGTCATGGCAGTAAGGACAAGGATTGAGATGACATGGAGTCAAAACTAACTTATTTTTGAACCATGTGCTCTCCTTTTTGCTGCCATGGCCAACAGGACATGTACACTGAGTGACCCAAAGCTGTGGAATCAGCTTGGCAGAATGATGTTGTTTTTAATAAAACAATGAAATAATGCAGCTTCTGCAAAAAATGCAGATGGATTGGTAGCAGTGTGACTCCTTGTGTATAATCTTTCTCACCTTTTCAGTGGATAAGTTAGGCAATTTTTTTAATTGATTGCAGAGCATCTTTCTCTATACCTATATATTGGATACTGATTTTTCTAGTGCAGTAGCCTGTTGCCTTTCTGCATGACATGGGTGTGATGATGTAAGACCTGTTGACACAGAAAGGGTGATCAGCCTTGTCTCTCATCTGAATAATGGTCATACATACCATTCATACAGACATGTTTGAATAAGTATGTTAATTTACCCAGTAAGTTGTGGTGATCCGCGGTTCAGTGGTGCAGTGCTAGAGACAGAACTTCACATTAACTAGCTGCTGAAGTGGTTACCTGCTTTAGAAGTGAATTTTTCATCCTTTTCTGATGCCCGTGCTGTCACGGCAATATTTTCTGGGCTGGCTAGTATACAGGTAATGAACAGAGAACCTGTAGTCACTTACAAGGTCTGCACTGTAGCCTTCTGCTTGTCTGTGGCTACAAAAACGTCAGGTCTGCCAGTAATGTTGAGCAGAATAACATCTGTCCCTGAATCTGCTTGTCAGCTTACAAAACAAATCAAGTCTTCAGAGAGAGGCAGAAAACTGAGTGTTTAGGAAGAACTGGTGTTTCACTTCATCTCTAGGTTCCCCCAAGCAGTGGAGCATTGGTCAAGTAATAAGGATACAGGACTGAGAAGTAAGACGCCTTGGATCTATTTGCAGTTATACCGTATTGGGTATATGTGGCATTAGAACAGCCTATGATACTTCAGCTGAGGCTACAGGGCCAGTAACCTAGAAACTTGTTTAGCACAGGAGGTTTCCCATCCCTTGCTTCTCCTGCTCTCCTTAGGGAGAAGAAACAGTTTTTCTCCTCCATCACAAGATATCCATGAAGTTCTGCCTCCTTTTAGATCACTCCCCAATACAGGGGTCACTTCTGTGTTTTGTTTTTTTT
>VUYV01000573.1:5264-78312 GCA_008711295.1 Anarhynchus alexandrinus | reverse complement strand
TGTTTCTTGGTGGAACTTTTTCTTCTCTTGGTTGTTTTTCCTCTCCAACACCTACTGAAAGTGTCAAAAAGCTGCAATTTATGATTGCTCTTCTATGACTTGGGCCACAAATCATGTCTGGAGAAGCTTGACCCTGCCTTCAATGTGTGGGCTCCGCACAGCTTGTAAAATCAACTGCTCGGCAAGCAAGTGATTTACTGAGATAGGTGAAAGCAGAGCTGAATCTTCAGCGTCCTTGATATTCAGTCACTAATTAACCTCTCCGTTGACTATACTTCCACAAGAGGCATACTCTGCTCTGTGTAATCAACACTATGCAAGTAGCAAGGTTGTCTGATTCAGCCCATGCTGGAGAGAGCCTGTATCAAAATACATTGGTCTTGTTCAGAACATAAGAAGTCCTGTATCTATGCTGATGTATGGGTGACCGACCACAAGGCGTTTAAAAGTCACTGCCCTTTGTATTTGACTTGAAGTCAGGTTCTTACCTCGGACATAACCATGACAACAAACAGAAAAGGTGGACTGGGCTGTAAGAGCTCAGTGGATAAATGTAATTTAGCATTTTTAGTATTGCTAAAAAGATGGCAGATTTTTAGGTGGACGATAATCCGTAACAGTACTCAACATTATGTCTAGCCAAAGCCCATTTCTTGCACTGAGAGCAGCTGTGCACATGTGTGTGTGAAATGTAGTCATGTTTCATTCTTGGTGAAAGTGCCACAAGGAAATAGGGGGTAATCTGTGATAGAGTTTGATAGCGGAGGGAAACTTCAATGTACAGATGTCAGTTGTTAATAAGTGGTTTAAGGAGAGTCATTTGGATAAATCCCTGTGGGAAGTACATCAAAGTTCTCAGCAGGCAAGAGAGATTGAGAGCTGGTCCTGTGCCCGATGCAGCTGCTTGGTTGATCTGTATATCATTCTTCTAGCTATAACTCCTTCCGCACCTTTCCTCTTTGTTGCTAGGAGGAGGAGAGAAAGGTTCATAGGGTTTCAGGAACATCCAATTCTGAGATCAAGGAGCTTTATCTTGCTAGATAATGAGTGCTGTCAACTCCCACGGCCTTTCCTAGAGTTGAGATTTGAACTTGACCTTCTGCAAGAAGGTTTATACCTTATACTTTAGCTTTATGAGCTGGGAAGTGAACTTTCTCTCCTCAATCTCTTTACTGACCACCCTGCAGCATTAATATATCATTTACAGCTGACTGGAACTTTCCCAACTGGAATTAGATATTTACTCTTTTGTTATGTAGGTTGTTTTTTATACCGTTGTTAGGACTTCATGTAACATTACTGTGATTTTCTTCTGCTCTGTAGTTTTCTGAAAGCCCCAGTGGACTCACTTATCTGTAAAAAAAAAAAAAAATAAAGAAAATCAGGGTCATGCTGTCTTTGGGCAATTTAAGCTGCAATAATCACAATCCAGGGTTAATATTAAAATCAGAAGGAAATAAGTTGTTCTTTGGGTCTAGCAAGACAGTTCTTCTGGTTAGTTATTATTTTGGTTGACTAAGTGGTAAAAATATCACCAGAAGTGCCTGTATTTTTTTAACTGCAAAAACCATATCACCTTATTCTGTTTTAAGCATGAGTGAAGCAATGGAGGGCTTTGTTCACAATAAAAAGCCATGAGAACCCTATAGGGACAGCAAATTCCAGAAGTTTTAATATCATTAAAAGGCATATCTTCATTATTCCTGTTTCCTTCAAAATTAATATTATTTTTCATAGATTTCTCATAGCATGTGGGTAGGGGACAGAGAAGGGTAAAATTAGCCACAATAGAGCCATCCCAATATTTCAGATACTAAAGCAAACCAGTATTCTTATCTTTTTGGACTCAGCCTTTGCTGATTAAATTCTGGTGTGGAGAACTGCCATGTTTAGAATAAACAAACAGCATATGTGTTCGTAATGGAAGCTTCTTAAACATGGGTCATACAATACTGATGAGTAGATTAGACTCTGCATTGGTTAAATGGAATCGAAGATGTTAAAAAAAAAAGCTATACACTAACGTCACCACTGTAATTCTCCATTTATTGATGTAAACTGATAGAAATTGAACTATCATTGTAAAAGGGATGACCATATTAACTGTCTTTTCTACCTACTCTTGCAGAATGTAGACAAGTGGTCCTTTGATGTATTTGCACTAAACGATGCCAGTGGGGATCATGCACTGAAATTCATTTTCTATGAACTTCTCACACGCTATGACCTGATCAATCGTTTCAAGGTCAGTAGTTAGAAGATGGGTCTCTTCTTCCATCTCGGATTTTGTTCAACTTACCTCTCCTCCTGCTTTGTTCCATTCAAAATGCAATTTTAGCACTATTTGAAGGCTCTGTGGACACTGCACTTACCCCAGTAAGCAAGACCAAATGTTATTTAAGTAGTACTTTTAATTGAGATGGGACACCATGAAGTCGGCGGGGTTCCAAACAGGCTTCCCATGAAATCCATGGTAAATATTCCATTTGATCCTGTGGGAACAATGGTGTTATTCTCCTGAGATTCATAGGACTCTCAAGTGTGCAGGCAAAAAAGGAAACCTTGAATTCATATTCAAATCCATCAAAAGAAGCATGGCCAGTAGGTCGAGGGAGGTGATTCTGCACCTCTACTCCGCTCTGATGAGACCCTGCCTGGAGTACTGTGTCCAGTTCTGGAGCCCTCAGCACAGGAAAGACATGGACCTGTTGCAGTGGGTCCAAAGGAGGGCCACAAAGATGATGAGAGGGCTGGAGCACCTCAGCTATGAGGACAGGCTGAGAGAGTTGGGGTTGTTCAGCCTCGAGAAGAGAAGGCTCCAGGGAGAACTTATTGCGGCCTTCCAGTACCTAAATGGGGTTTATAAGAAAGATGGGGACAAATTTCTTAGTATGGTCTGTTGCAATAGGACAAGGGGTAATTTAAACTGATTTAAACTGACAAGTGGTGATTTTAAACTGAAAGAGGGTAGACTTAGACTAGATATAAGGAAGAATTTTTTTACAGTGAGAGTGGTAAAACACTGGAACAGGTTACCCGGAGAGGTGCCCCATCCCTGGAAACATTCAAGGTCAGGTTGGATGGGGCTCTGAGCATCCTGATCTACTTGAAGATGTCCCTGCTCATTGCAAGGGGCTTGGACTAGATGACCTTTAAAGGTCTTTTCCAACTCAAACTATTCCATGATTCTATGATTGTTACAGAGGTTTGCAGATACAAATGCGATGTATCTTTTCCTCCAGCTTTGAACAGGCTTTAATTTGGATGGCAGAAACATTGCTCTCTGATCTTGACCACTGTCCCCACCTAAATACTCCGCTGTCCCCTCCTCCATTGACACTTCCACTCCCTGGGGGTCCCCACTCACTTTGGCTGGAAAGGGTTTACAGAGCTCTGGCTCCTGTACTTCTTCAGGAACTGCCTGTGCCTGATGATAAATGTTTGAAGCAGGTAACTGGTCTGAACTGCATCCTCCCCTGATACGTACCCAAAAGAACAGTGCTCCTCTAACTATGGAAATATGAGCGTTAGGGTATTTGCCATTTGAGCAGATGAAACTGGAGAATCCACGTTGCCAGTTGCATATGTTGCAGCTGATACCACCTGCATAGAACCCCCCTTAATTGCATTTTCTTGAGTGTGCACAGTTCTACTCTTGAAGTCGGAAAAGCATGGCAAGCCCATAGGATGGGCAGGCTGGATTTTGCTGTGAAAAGCCAGAGGTCTGATAAATTATACTTCTCTTAACAGAGTATCTCAGACTTACTATGTGATGTGTTTCATGAGAAAATCTTGAATGTGAATAGTAAAGCAGAGATATATTCCAGTGGGTTGTGAGGGTAACAGAGAGACGCTTGTGGCCTAATTAGAAATATTTCTCCAGGGACAATCAGTCAAGTGCTCTCTGTTACTTTTCATACTGCATGTGTCTTCCAGATGGCAATTTGTAGTATACTTACTTGTGTGTGTTTATGCGCGGGAATCATAGAATCATCCATAATGTAATTAGGGATGGGAAACCCAGTTTGAGGAAGTAACCTGGATTCACTCTCTCTTGAGTGCCTGTTTCAGATGTTTTAGCATGTTATTTATTTGTGAAGTACAAACTGCTCTTTGAGACCTCTTATCAAAATGCTCTCCTCCGAATGCTACCCATTAAAGGTGATTATTTTGTTATTAATTCTGTGCTGCTTTCCTCAGATCCCCATTTCTGCCCTGGTGTCCTTTGTCGAAGCTCTGGAGGTTGGCTACAGTAAACACAAAAATCCTTATCACAACCTAATGCACGCTGCAGATGTGACACAGACGGTCCATTACCTCCTTTTCAAGACAGGCGTAGTGGTAAGTACAGGAGTTGGCATCCTGAATACCTAATGAGATTACAACAGTTTTGGCTCATTAAGGAGATTATGATTATCCACAGTAGAACCCGTTTGCACTGTAGACAAATTTCATTTGATGTGGCTGTGCTAATGAAAGTGGAGATTTAGGATTATTTAGACATAGAAGGTAGGTGAAGATATGGATGACTCTTCACAGTGATCTAAAAGAGAATGAATGAGAAACCCAAGCTAAATTTTTCGCTCTGCCACAGATCTCCTGGCTGATTCTGCCAACTCACTTTTGTTGCAATTCATTTCACCTAAGTGTGAAGAAGCAAATTGTCTAAGCTTTCTTCTTACTTAAGGGAGCAAGGCAGTACCACCAAAGGACAATTCATTCCACTTATCTGACGATGACAAGAGCCATGCTCTGGAGATGCTGATCTCCATCCAGTGTCTGCAGCAAAACCAGCTGAAGTGTCTTACACAGAAACCTACAGACAGGTGATGTGTGACAGCAGTGTCAGGAATGGATAGAAGGCTTAAACAAAAATACTGAGCACACAATATATTTCCACTGTGTCTGTCAAGACAAACAACAGAACTATGTTTGAAGATGGGCTAGAGAAATTTGAAGGCAGACTGACTCGAGAGTGGTGATCAGCCATTGCAGTTAGGGTTCAGCTGGTGGCTCAGGACGTTGTTTTGAGGCTCTTACTGCAGCTCCTGCTTGAACACTCCCCAGTCGTTCCAAGCTCTGTAACTAGGAACTGTTGAAGAAAAGGATGAGGGAAACCTGTGGTTGCATGTGGCTCGGCCCAAGCAAATGCCATGAGTACCTTAGATGGGCTATACGAAATCACCATAAAAGTTGGCAGTCAACATCACTTGTGGTAATGTTTGTGTCTCCCACTATATGTTGATGATGCCTTTTTCTGCACAGCTTGGTGAGAAACCTGAAGAAATGCTGCTGCCAGTGTGTAGTGTGTGATGGAGCAAAGGACAGAGCTGCAAGCTAACAAGGCATAGTGCAGCTCCTGCTATGTCTTCTAGGCCAGTTTCAACAACTGTAGAGCTGCTTACACTCGGGAACAACCTTTTGTGCATATGGTCTGCCTTTCTGCAGTCCCTTAATTGCCCCAGTAATGTTGCTTTCAGTTCTGAAGCCAGACCTGGATGCTCTTCCCTGAGGAGTATCATGCTCCAGTGCCTCCTGTAAACATGTCCTGAGTCTCCTGTGTTGAACTGCACCTGTGAATTGCAATGTTTACTAAAGACATATTTGGAAGGAGTCAGGCCCCGTATGTCTCAAGACCTGATCCAGACTGCCCGATTCTGATTAAAGTTCTGTCAGTTGCTCCTAATTGTGTCTGAAGTAAATAGGAGTTAGGTCAAATTTGCAACTAATACAGACGCATTCTCAAAACCTCCCGTGAGATCCTAAATTGGTCAATGCTGCTTTTAATGCCATTAGTTAATGAAAATGCACTGAAGGCTGTAGTAAGTAAGAATAATAAAACATTGAGTAATGTGAACTGCATTATAATGGTGAGCAAATGGATCCTCTTTTTCTCCTCAAACCGCTGAAGAAGGGCAGTTTTTACTTGGGGCTACTCTGGTCCCAAAAGTGACTAGATGGAAACAGCTGCCCAAGTGCAGCAGCCCTCCTGCCTGTGTATGTTCAGGACTGCCTTCTTCCACTTTGCTGCTTCTCAGTCTGTTTGCAATTTAGCTGGAACTCACCTGTGAATGAATAAGTGCTATTTCATTCTGGCCCATGTTGCCATGTGGCTGAATGGGGTTTCGGATTCTGTCTCTGAGCACAATAAAGCTTGGCAAGTCTTAAAAAGGCAAGAACTGGAAGGACATGAAAATACATAAGTAAGTCATGGAATAGTTTGGATTTTTGTGCTCTATGAGGGAGAGACATGATGTAGCAGATATAAAGAAAAAAAAATCCCACCAAAAAAAATCCCCATAAACCAAACCAAACCAAAAAGCCCCAAGGTTTTTACATATGTACAGTGACTTGATATGAAGTCACTGAGGCGCACCAAGAGTGTGAGTTTTGTGTGTTCCTCACTTTGCTGCAAGCCCTGGGCTCCAGTAACCTATGCTGGCTCCATGGCTCCACATGGGAGCAAACCAAGTAGTGCTGCTGATTAGAAACCAAGGTGTAAAAAGGTAGTTGACACCATGGTATGCTCCCTACTGGCTGTGGGCTTAAAGACCGTAAAGCCAGAGGAGCTCAGGAGCTCACAGAGGTATTTTTTTTTTGTAGAACCAGTTTTCACAGCAAAGCTCCACTTCCATGTTTTATTCCTACTATTAAGATGAAGCCTTTTTCTCACACATCTCATGAACTAGAGAGGTGGTGCCACTTCCGTGCACATTGGCAGAGAACACTCACATTTGAATGCTCTTATACTTCTTCTTTTATCAGTAAGACTCATGAAACAGGTAGGAGAGATGAGCCTGTGGCTTGTATCCTGCCAAAGAGAGTAGGGCTGTGAGCTGGGGGAAATCAAGCTCTCCTTTGCTGATCTGAATACCGAAACTAGCAATAGTGAAGTGCATGTGGGAGCTAAACAGGATGATTTTCTACATGGTATTGGGCCAGGAAAACAATGTCAGTGTTCTGGAAGATCAACAGTCAGACCCAGCCCTGAGCCTTCTTTTCTGCCAGCTGCGTAGTGGCAGTTCGCTCAGCCTGCCCTTGTGTGCCCTGTGACCCGGCCTCTCACCATCTTGAAGGCGCTGTGCTGGGCCCGCACCACGTATGTCAGTGTCTTTCCTGTCCTGGAGAGACCAGAACAGGACACAGGAGTCTGCATGCAGTCTCAAAAGTGCCAAATAAGAGAGGAAAGGGGTTTTTTTGGTTTTGTTTTATGTTGGTTTTTCTTGGGGTTTTATTGGTTGTTTCTTTTTTAATTGGGTTTTATTGGGTTTTTTATTGTTTTTTAATTGTTTATTGGCCAATCTTGCCAAAACTTCTTCCTGCTGCTTCTCCAAAGGAAGAGCTGTCTATCATTTTAAATGTTTCCAGGGATGGGGCATCTACCTTCTCTGCTGATCTGTTGCTATTCTCTGCGCACTGCCAGGGAAGGTCTGGCTTCATCTTCACCCACCCATTCGGTAGCTGAGGTGAGAGCTAGCTGAGGACAGCCACCCCCCACTGGCTTTCTGATCTTCAGACTGACAAAATTGCCAACTCCAGGCCCCAATAACCTGGGTGGTACTCCAGGGGAGTCCACCAGGCTCCAGCTGTCTCCAGTCATCTCCTGTGGTCTCTGGTAGTCTCCAGTGGTGTCTGGCAATCTCCAATGGTCTCTGTTGGCCTCTGGTGGTCTCCAGCAGTCTCCAACAGACTCTTCCTGGTGCTATGGGGCTGGCAGGCAGAAGATGACAGCCCGTCTTCTTGCCTCTTCCCCAGCCATTAACATAGCACTGCCAAGTCCATCACTAAACCATGTCCCTAAGCACCACAACTAGAGGTCCTTTAAATACCTCCAGGGATGGTGGAGGCAATACCAACTTTTAAACTGTCCACTGGTGCCATGGGGGAAGGTGTCATCTCTCCGCTATTGAATTGTTTCCTTTGTCCCTTTGGCTCGTGCTGTTTTGTCAAGGCCACTGTGCAGACCACATCTGAGAGATGGTGCAGGTGGGGAGGAGGTGCTGACAAGCACTGTCATTTTCATGTAATGAAAACCATTCTGGATGATGGATATCTCAGGGCACCTTGTCTATATTGATGCCATACTTGTTGCCATGATGCCATGTGACCAGGAATAAAATAGGAGATAGGTTTAGCTCTCAATGGTCAGAGGACAGATTGTCCCTTGGACATTTCCTTGGCCTGAGTTGACAGGCAAGTAATCTTTACTGGAAAATGTTCTGATATGACCATGCTTATGAGTATTTAGCCAGATGCAACTGTGACTGTCTGGAGGAGATAAACTCAAAGGCGTGTCTGCTTCTATCGGCTTGATATAGCTGATGGATTATAGAGTTATAATCCTCCTTCCTTTTTCATCAGATTGTATTATTTCTTCTTTTCTTGCCTACAATTTTAGGTTACCTATTTTTTAAAGACTTGGATGATTTTTCTTGAGTCAAGTTATTTAATAAATCACTTGGGACAATTACTGTTTGAGTGAATTAACACTGGTTCTTCGTGAACTTCTTCCTGAATACCAAACTGGCTTTGAATCATCCGGAGTAAAGGAGAAGAAGATACTGCAGACATACCAGTAGGATCTCTGACTTTACAACCCCACTGGTAACGCTGGGAGTGAGAGCTGACTTTACTGGCCTCTTCACCATGTGTCAATAATAATATTTATAAAGCCTCTGTATTCAGTGCTGTACTTTTGCACAGTTTCACAGCAACGTGTAGACATTTGAAAGTAGTGCAGCCTCTTCTTTTGCCTCATTTCTTCTTCAAGATTGGAAAGTATATTTTCTGAAAGGTAAAGAAGAGGAAACTGTGTCAGGTGACTTGTTTTTCCTCTGCTTTTATATATCATGGTTCTCTGCTATAAAGGTGTTAGCCCAGATTAAAGACAGATTGTTCTGAAAGTATGTCATGTAAAACATTGACATGCTTTTGGGCATTATTAGCATCATTAAATATAGTCCAGTGATACCTCAGTGGAAACACCTCTTGCAAGCAGTTTCTGGGGACTGTTTAGCCAGGGCTGCTCTGCAGCATGTAGGCTGCAGCACCATAATGTGTTGTGTAGACTTTGAAGACAATTGCGGAAACAAAGTGCTAAAACTGGTCAGAGCAAAAAGTAACAGCTGTGTGTATCCCCGGCTCCAATCTGACTGAGAAGCAAAACCAAGAAATGGGTAAATAGTGTCTTCAGTTCTCTCTGTACTGTGTTTCAGCCTCATCTCAACCTGGCAACAAATGCACAAGCGATCATCCCCTAGCGTATGTCTTGCGAGACTTTCTCTCATGCGTTACCTATATTCAGTAAATTATCTATGTCCTCACGCCTTTCAAAGTCACTTACTGTTGTGATGCCTGATGTTTGAAGTGACAAATAAGCACTCTTCAGTATTAGAGTACTTTCTTTTTTAATGTGCGTGAAGTATTTTTCCTCTCTGTTTCAGAGGAATTGATGTTCTGAAACACGTGCAGAGGTCAGAGAACGTGCCTATTCCAGATTTACATCTATAAAAGGGAAACGAGAATTTGTGTACTTGTGAGCATATGCACGAGCTGGCACTGAAGTCAGTGACTCATTTGCCTGAGCTGAGAGCCCTTTGCTTTTCTATTCCTGCTGTAATAAGCGACGCACAAAGTATCCCATGCAGACCATTATGATGGAGTTGCACTCCAGAGGATGTAGTGAAGTGTCTGCTGTTTCCCAGGAACAATCCCAAGCACTAATTGTTCCCACAGCCAAATGATATGTGGCATTTGGTTTAAGATCTAAATAGCACAGGAAGAAACCATTCTTCTGCTACCAGGAACAATGGACTCACAACACTGTGTGCCAACAGTGACATTTCAGCTTTGCTTCCCTTGTTAGAATGTTTTTTTCAACTTTGGCGGGTTTTGGTGTTGTTGTTTTTTCCTTTTTCTTGGTTTACATCCTGCCTCCCCTGCAGGGTACAACCCATCTCAATATGAGAGATTAATGTAGTTTGAAAATGAGCTCTAGAGGTCATCACTTCTAACCTCCTGATCACAGCAGGGCTAGCTTTTAATACGCATAGTAAATTCACACATGGTGAAGAAATGTAGGGGACATTTTCCTGTTTCTTTAATTTGCTCTCATCAATAACTTATCCTTAGTCTAGCCGACATAGTTTTTCAGTTCATCACTTTCACAATATTTATGCAAAGAACTTGGACATACTGGCATGCAAGACTTTGGTTTCAGAAGGCATGTTGGGGTCGTTGGTTGATCTTTTCACTAGGACCAAGACAAAGGCTTGCGAAAAAAATCGTACAATAAAATAGAAAAAAATATACTCATTTATCTTGTTAACTGGTTATTTGCAATGTGGAAAAAGTACTTTTTTTTCAAATTTAAATAATCTTTATAGTGGTAATTTGTTCTAGTCTCAAAGGGAAGAAACAATTGTCTGGTTTATCTTTACACGGTTCATTTGCCTTTGTCATGCTCCTGTTATTTACAGTCTCTCAACAGTTTTGTTCCACACTTCTTTTTTCTTCTCTTTTCAATTAAAAAATCTTCTTTCCCTCTAATCATATTCAGTGCCTGAATTCTCTTTAGTTTTCCTGTTATTTTCTTCCCAAGATTATGCCTTGGGATGAATTTATACTTTACCGTATGAACTAGAATATTTTAGGTTCTCTCATAGAAACAACATTGAAGGAGAATTTGGAATTGCTTTGATGTTTGTCTCTTAGAGTATTGGTATGGAAGTGTGATGTGTAGGAACAACTTCCA
Source organism: Anarhynchus alexandrinus (assembly GCA_008711295.1). Lineage (NCBI taxonomy): Eukaryota > Metazoa > Chordata > Aves > Charadriiformes > Charadriidae > Anarhynchus > Anarhynchus alexandrinus. The sequence goes on along the minus strand of VUYV01000573.1, from coordinate 67,559 downwards.
AGAGCTGACACTCTTTTTCCTCATTTCATTCTTTCCTTTATTTCACTCTGTAGTTCAGCTGTTCAGATTATTACTGTATTCGGTATTATTTTCTGATTAATCTTTATAATTATTAGGAATTACCATTTCTTTGTGAATGCAAACAATGAGGTGCAAATGGTAGAGCTTAAGAGTTCTTTCTCTGATACGGTCAAGAATTACAGGAGAATATTTCCTGCAGCAGACCTGTAAAACTGCAGAAGTGCAGGACTTCTGTCACATCTGTTTGTACCAAAGGGAAGTGAGATCCTCCTCTTCTCTAGGCTATTGTGATTAATAAGCAGATCATCATTAGCTCTGAAAATGATAGCTACTTTGGAATAAAAGACCATAAACTGTGGGGAAGGAAGCAGGCTAATTATTGCTGGTTTTGCTTTGTAGCATTTTCTTGGAAATGGATCCATTTGTTTTGATAGATTTGGAAACACTGCTCTTTCCTCTTCCTTTTGCTTTCTGTATGCATCGATCCTTTTGTTTATATGCCAATGACTTGCCTTAGTAGCTAATTCTTCATATTTATTGTATGTTTGTGAAAGACAATCATGCCTCATTACCCTTTTTTTGTTTCCACTCTGGAAGTCAATACTTGTTCTTTCATCCCTTCTTCCTGGGCCATCCCCCACCCCCTATCATCACAGAAAGTTTGAAGATTTTGTTCTGGATTTGTTTTGTCAGCCCTTTAGAAATGAAAAACATTCACATTTCCTCACTCTTTTCATCCTGCGACAATGTCCTGCTGCTTTCTCAATAGTTCTTAATGGCTTTGTTCTTTAAAACTAGCTCTCTGTTCCCAAGATGAAGTCCATCACAGACTAGTGAAAGGTAATGTCACTGCTTTGATGGACATTGCATCCATTCTCTGCAGGCTCTTTACCATCTTGTTTGCTTTTCCTTGCAAGGTTGTAGTGGAAAGAAGGGACTAAAAGGTTCCAATTACTTACCTGCTATTTCCCTCCTGTTACTCACAAGCTTGTTTTGACTTTGTGCTACTTACACTGATTTATTTAGTACCCACAGTTCATAACTGTAATCCCAGTCTTTATCCTGAGTGGTCTTTCTCAAATGCTGTTAGGATATTTAATACCTCTTCTCTGGTGGATTGCACCCTGTTTGAAAATCTACACTACCCGAACTTGTTCAATAAATGATGCTTTGATAGGGCATGCAAGTTAGAACTTTTCCTGTATGTGTCTTAAGAGATGAGGTAGGAGACCACAATCACAGAGCTCATTGCCTCGGTGATGTTTGAAGACTTGAGTCATAAGGTCCTGTTGGAGTGGGACTTGTCATATGATGTCCAGAAGGTCTGAAGTGAAGTAGAAGTGAAGTAGACTAGCTATTCCATGATAGTTCAGCATGCATAATGTGGGTTTGCTCTGCCTGTTCCTGAGTGTGGCTGATTTTTCTCTATCATTTGCACTCTTTCCTTTTAGGAAATGGCAGAACGTGGTTGGTAATTGAAGTCCAGATCTAGACGTGTAGCCTGGAAAGCCCAGTTCCTTTTTTCCCCCCATTGCAGTTGCCAGAACTTGTTGCTTGAAAGTTGAAATCATGTTCTTCATCAACTGTAAAGCATTCCTTATTCACAAGTCACACCTGTGAATTCTCCACCACCAGTGCTGTCCATTCGTGTCCTGGACTAATTGTGTAGAAATGAGAAAATGGTATAGTTTCTTTGTCTGCTCATTTCTTGATCTCTTCACCTTCCTCGCTCTCTCTCTCAAAAAAGAAACCCACCCAAAAACCCAACCACCAAAAAATCAAGAGCTACCTTGATTATGGTCAGTGGCATCGTGTGAAATATCTCTGGCCAATATTTTCAAACTTCATCTTTAATGTAAGGAGATCTTTAATGCTGGGACTTGCTTAATTCTTCATTGGTTATGCGGAGATGGCTGTGAAAGGCAAGAGAGCTGGACAGGTCGCTGCGTGCAGAGCCCCAGTTATCTGTGCTTCCCCTGCTCGTGGTTAACAGACCAGTGGTGGACCCTGAGATGTAGTAGATGTCTAGAATAGATTTATGAAACCACAGTGCCTTTAGTGGGCTTTGAACTAAAAGGCAGTTTGTACATGAACGTCTGTCAAAAGGTTTGCAGATTGACAGTGAGCTGTTACAAAAATATTTGGCAACCACTGTAGTAAAGGTTTTCTCTAAATGTAATACATTTAAGCATTTCATACAAATATTTACAGCATCTACAGTATCTAGAGCATTTGTTTCTGATTCGCTTGATGTTAACAGCACTCCTTGTGTGCTAGCAGTGGAAAACCAGACATAAAATGATTGATTGACTCAGAGGAAAATTATTAAAAGCATCTGAGTCATTTAGAAATCTAAGTCAAAAGTGACTTAAGCATTGAAAAATAAGGCTTTGACTAGGCAATTAGGAAAAAAAACCCCTCAGATCTTCCTCAAATGTTTCTATAAATGATAAATAACAAGACGTGCATCTTTGTGTGCTTGTGTTCCCTGTTCTCCTCATGATTCAGTGATAGACATAGACTTTTAGGTACTGGAAATTAGTGACATTCTTCTGTATTTGAGGCTCTGCTACCGAGGTGTTATGGTTTGAGAGTCCCATAACAATTTGTTGTCATTTAGACAATCATTCTATCACCCGATGACCCCTTCCCACCTGGGAAAGGGAATCGGGAAAGAACAAGGAAACCCGGGAGCTGAAGTATAAACAGATTTAATAGAATAAGATTAGATAATTAACATTAACAGCACTAAAGAACCGATATTGATCCCGACACCAATACAGAATATGCAAAGATTATACTCAGCCAATTATATCAGTAGGAAGCTGTGCACTCCCAGCAGTGGACAGCAAATGTCAGACACTGCGAGCGCTACGGCTTCAGGAGGAAGGGAAGGCCTCAGGGGTCTGGCACCAGGGCATGAAGTTCTCAGGATGGCAGCCATCAAGGGAGAGAGAGAACTTCGCAGCAAACTTTCTAATTTATAGTGAATGTGATGTTGATGGTATGAAATAATCCTGTTGGCCAGCTTGGGTCAAGTGCCCGGGTCTCGCTCCTCCTCATCCCTGCACCTGGCAAGCTCGAAAACACTGAGACCTTGAGACCCACACACCATAGCTGGCTGTAAAGTAAATATTTTCACAAATTCAGACACTGGAGTCTTCTAAAAGTGCAGTTTTCCCAAATATTAGAAAAGAAATTAGTCCTGTGTCGCTCAAACCAGGACACGAGGTCAACTGAGCTGAAAATACATACCCTGGTGGTATGTGCATATCTGCACATGTATCATCAAATTTCACTCAAAGAACTTTGATTTTCTTGAGGTTTCACTCTCTCTGTTCCTCACACATTGCTCTTTAAGAAGGGCACATGTTTCCCCTTGCTCTGCCTTAAGCCTTGTTAGCTCCCGAAACCGTTCTGCTGAAGTTCAATTTATTTAGATGAAGCTTCAGGAAAGATGCTGGTTCGACTTTTGTGTATCAACCAGAGAAATTTGCTTTAAAACAGCTGGCAGGCTGGAGGGGAAAGGCAATGATGTGCAGCGTCGACTGTCAGCAGGGGATAACTTGCCTTAAAAGACAAAAGCCTTAATGCCTGGGAAAATGACAGCTTATCTGATTGCTCTGTAATCTCTTTTCAGCACTGGCTGACAGAGCTGGAGATCTTCGCTATGATCTTTGCAGCTGCTATCCATGACTATGAACACACTGGAACCACCAACAACTTTCACATCCAGACACGGTGAGGCCACTGTAAATCATGATGAAGGCTTGGTAAATGGAGGGGGAAACCTTTGGAAAATAACAGCACAGCCACCAAGAAAAGTGCAGGTGCTTTTGCTTTCAAGTGTTACAGGAGGAAAGTTCACTTCCTTAGGTTGCATTTAATTTTCTCTTGCTGGACTATTTACAATGGAATACATGTATTCTATCTTCCTGAGCATTGTTTCATATTAATAATCAGGAAAAAGGAAAGTCCCAAAATATTTCTGTGTAAAGTTGCTAAAGACAAATTGCTGTACGGAATGATGTATTTCGAGGAAGGCATAGTTTTGGAGGAGACACTATAATTCAACAGTTTTTTCTCCTTTTTTGAATTTGAAGAATCAAACATTAACTGCATAAATCAAGAGCTCAACAATATCTGTATTCATCAGTGAACACCAACACTACACACAGTATTTTTATTTTAGTGGAAAACCACAACTGCAGCAAGGTGATACGTTTACCATTACCTGGTCAGGGATATCATTTTTTAAAGCTTTATAAGTTGCTAGACAGTAATTAGCTGATCACAAACAGCGTATTTTATTAACTCAGAATCTTCTATAAGGCTTTTGGGTTGGTGGAAGAGAGAAGGAGAAGATGAAGATGGCAGCAAAATGCAGAAGTGTGCAAAGTTTGTGAAGTCTCTAGTTGCAATGATAATTGGGCATCTAACGTCTGTCTATTATTTTGACGATGGGAGTGTACTGGTAGCAATGACAAAATGTCTAGATGTCCTCAACTGACACTGCACATTTGGGCATTTCTAAGATGCATTTCATCTTACCCTAAATTAGATGTCTGGAGTAGGTTATCTGAATTATGCTGTGTATCACAAATATCTAAAGGTTGCTAGGATAAATCACATATATGCTCAGGAAAGCTTGGGAACATAGAAAGAAGTTTCTGTCTCTGTTCTGGGCCAAGCCACACTCCACTTCTTACAGCTTTGTGTATGCAAGAGTTAGGGATCTGGTGTATTTCCCAAATACTTATAGAAGAATTCAAGGAAGGACAGCTGTAACTTAATTTCTGTAACACTGAACGTCAGAGGGTGTAAAGTGTCAGGGGAGAAAAATATATACTGCTCTCTGGGTAGCAGAACTGAGCGGGGACTGTAACACGTCATACCCTCTGTTGTCATTAACTTCCAGGAAGAACTTTGTCTTTAGACCAGTTTTTCCATTCATCAAGCTCAGATCTATGCCCAGGAGTTAAAAATAAGGCGTGAAGTACCTTTGGTCTTACTCTATCCCACTGGCAGTTGCCCTTCTGGACAGCATACTGTAGCGCATAGCTGACAGAAAGTAGTTCAGTTATATCTTGCTTACAGCCAGTTTGCTGTTCTGGAAATAATATTGGGACACATCTTGCAATTGCTTACTTGGGTACAGTCAGGCTTTAATATGACAGCAACATACACAAGACCTGGAAAAGAGCCTCGTGATTCAACTCTAAATTTACGTATCTCTCACAGCTCTCAGCATTTTTTTTTAAGTATATAACAAAGAGACTAGGTGAGTCTCAGCTGATGAAATAGATTTTGCGGTGAATTTTGATCTTTAGTTTTCTTTTACTGAATAACAGCAATGAACAAAGTATTACAAGTGCTCTTAAAATGCTTGTATCTGTGCTATAGAACTAATCTCTGTAGCTGATCAAATGAAAACTTCCGAATGTGAAACTCTTTAGGCAGGGAAGAAACATAACCTTTCCTATGTTTTCTTTTAAATACCAGGTCAGACTCAGCCATTCTTTATAATGACCGGTCTGTGCTTGAAAATCACCACGTTAGTGCAGCGTATCGTCTTTTGCAAGATGATGAAGAGATGAATATTTTATCTAATCTCTCAAAGGACGACTGGAGGTAAAAATGAACATGGTGGCTGCCTAGGAACATTGCAGCATCACCATAGACTGTTACTACTTTGTTTGAATGGCAATATGCATTATTGTATATTGCATATTAGTATTTCTATTGCTACAAAGAACTTTAAAAGATATTTAAAAGGTGTTTGTCTTGCTTATTTCTGCTTTTGGTTTTCACCTCTGGTAGTGAGACTAGACTTTGTGACAATGGATTATAATATACAGTTTGACTCCCATCTAATTTCTAAGTCTCACAGAGACCTTTGTACACATCCATTTGTAATTGAGTGTAGAGCTAGCCTGCTGTTTGTTCATCCTAAAGCATAGACGTAACCTTTATCTACTTTGATGCTCCCTGTCTGGAAATTATAAATGGGACTTAATGCAAAAAAGAATCCAGTCCAAGGAGCATAAATCAGTGTACTATATATGCCAAGGTGATGTAAGAAGCTGTAATTTAAAATAAGCCTCATGCAACATATGATTTATGTGTGAAAATCAGCCCATGATTTGCTTTCTAATAGCAGACAGTTCAAACTGATGAGGACTTTCTGTTTTTATGGAGTTTTTTGAACTCCAAGGGGTGGTACTTAAAAATAGCCCAGCGTGCTAGACAGGAAGAATCCTGCTCCATGGTCTTTCTTATGGGAGGGGAAACTACTTGTGGGATCTTACATGATGCATGGTGCCACAGCGCTGAGCAGTCAGCTCATCTTATTTTAATATAAACGTGGGGAAATGCACCCTTCTCAGGGGCCTGGCTTCTAGCAAGCTGGTCAGTGAAGGCTCTGCTTGCTAATCTGTTTAGCCTGAATTTCCTATTTCTTTCAACTTGTGGACAGTGATGTGATCCTATAGCTGAACACCAGAAATAAAACTTGGGAAATTCCGTGGCTGATTTCAATCAATGTGAGTGTTGTGGAGGAGTGGCTTGAGAAATTCTATCCCCCAATATAGAAAATAGTCTCATGGTGGGCAGCAAGCAGAAACTTAAAAAAAAATAAATATCTGCATTGAGGTGTAAAAAATCTAATTCTTTTTTTTTTTAGCTAGAGCTGGTAATGCCTTGTCAAATATTGGCAGCAAAGTACTGCTTCCTTTTATGTTGGCGGGGGAAACGCAAGGAACTAACTGACTAGAAACAGCAGCCTTAGAGCCACTGTCTACAAGGATGAGCAGAGCAGCTACTTGAGTCTGCTTCATTGCATAGATACTGTCTTTAGGAAAATGGTCTGCTTTGGAGCTTTAAACTGTTTTTGCTTGAATCAAAGCTAGCTTCAGATATTGCTCATTGATTCTGTAGTGTCAACATGTGTGTTTGGTTGAGGCAATATGCTTAGACCCAAAGTTTCAAAGATTAACCCGTCTCTTTAGGAGATACTGCAACTGCCTGAGCAAAATTATTGAGTGGTTTGGATTGCTTATTTGTTCTCTCTCAAGTAGGGCTTTATTATTTTGTAGCTGCTGATCAAGAAGCAGCTGCAGAATAAAGGCCATTATCTGGATGTGCTCTAATACCAAAACATTGTGATTTTCGTGTGCTTTTGCTTTTGACTGCCAGTTTGAAATCCCTTAGGCAAACATTTGGGAAGCACCGGAAACATCGGCTGACTTCAGCAGGGTCTGAGGTATTGAGAAAAAAAAACCAAGAAGCCCCGAGTTTCCCAGACTGGCACTCAAAAATAGGACCCTGAGTATTGAAGGATGCTTTGGGAAACTAATAAAGCATGACCAAATTTAACTTTATTTTTGTAGACATGCCTGATAAATCTCTGTCAGCCAAAGGCCCGAGTGAATATTTTTTGAAAGCAAATTCTTAAGTGCCTTTATGAGCTGAGCTCTTCCTCCTTTTTTCACATTACTAGTGAGAGAAAATCTGATGGTCAGTGGATTCTGCAATCCTAGATGTCTATGTAGATTTTATCAATTTTGTGGTATTCAGTCATCTAGTTAGGGAATGTATTTTCAGGAAAGACATGTAGAAAATTAGAGCTACTGTTGGAAAAATAAATGGATACAGGTTTTGTAAGGAAAGTAGATGAGATGCTTACTAGTACTTAAACTACATTTTTTTCTCCATTTAAAAAAACCTCTGTTGCCTATTAAATATTTGAAAATCAGTTGAGCTGCCTCATTTCATGAATCCCATTTGTGCAAATCATCAACAAGTAAATGAAGAAACTATAACAAAAACAGATTACAGTGAATTAAGAAAATAAACTGCAAAATGAACAGATGCTTTCCAAGATACTGTTATAGGTCTCTTTTCTGGCACTGTATTTCATTGTTAATAAGTTCCATGCAGTTTATTGAAACAGTATGTTTAGCACAAGCCCATCAAGTTCAGGATTAAAAAGGAAAATGTTTTGTTCCGTAACTCTGTATTGCAGTACAGCTTTGAGAAGCAACCTTTAATGCAATACTGACTTTGTCAGTAAAGTTGCTTGGGGTTTCATCCCTCAAATAATTCTGAGTCCTCCTTGTAAATCTGTGATACTCCTTTCAAGACTGCGGTGAGAAACCTTGAATGTTTTTTGACTGAAGATTACTTTGGTCAGAGCCTGCTTTTGTATGTACCTAATAGCGTGTGCGTGGTTGCATAATCACATCCTTTTCTTGTAAAAGTTTGTTTCTATGCATTCAGGATGGGCACATGCATATTCTGAGTGTTATACCTTTAGTGAGAATCAGCTGTTTCAGCCGTTGAAAATGCTGCCTTGAATGTAGCCGTTTTCCTATTAATTTCCACAAGAATGAAGTACTGAGACTTCAACTGGACAAAATGAGCAAAATATGTCACTTCAGAAGTTCTTACTGTTGGTTCCTAGCATAGGGATTAAGTGATCTCAAATGGCCTTTTTCCTGTCCCTTTCCCGTGAGTGTAAGGGGATGCGAGTCCTTCACTAGGATACAGCTCTAAGGTGGACACTGATATGGAGCAAAGACACATCCAACAAAGTGTCCAACAATATGATGTAATGTTCTCTGACGCAAGAAAAGTACCACCACAAAGTAATTATTCTAAAGAGGAAACGAAGATATTTGCCAGATGGATCAATACAAGGCTTGGAAGTATTTAGATGTAAAGTCAGCCAGAGTCTATCTATCTCGGCAATCAGCAGTAAAGATGCTGTAAAACTGTGCTTGCTCACGGGACTGTGCCAGATACCATGTTTACACCTGAATCATCTGCAGGACATCAGTTAGAAAACACAAAATCAAAGCTATGACATTGGCCACAGGTTGAGTTATCGTTCAGCATGTGATAGTAATAAACCAGGAAGTTCGCTTCAGGTTTCCCTCTTCTCCAATTGAGAGAATTGGTCAGACCTTCCTGACCCTGTTCCCCAACAAGCTGCTCTCGCCACCTAATTGTTCCTTTCCCTAATTCTGCAGGGGTTATTAAAAGGCATGGGCAAATTGTGTTAGAATTTATTTTCAAATTGGGTAACTTCAAACTTTTTCTCAGTGGTAGGTTATAGGTGTGAGACTGTGATGTCTCCCTGGCTCCTGGCCTCTGGCCTTAGGGAAATGTATGTTTTACCATGAGAAAAAACATCTGGAAGTGTAATGAGAAATATTAAAATCCCTAATTAGTAAGCCAAGCAGCACAGCCAGGTCTATAAAAAAGACTTTGAGTCCACAAGGGATCTTCAGTTGAGGGGACCTGGCTGAATGGTTGCATTCAAAGAGTTGCAGTCAATGGCTCGATGTCCAAGTGGAGACCAGTGACAAGTGATGTTCCTCAGGGGTTAGTATTGGGACTGGTGCTGTTTAATATCTTTGTCAGTGACACGGACAGTGGGATTAAGTGCACCCTCAGCAAGTTTGCCAACAACACCAAGCTGTGTGGAGCAGTCTTCATGCTGGAGGGAAGGGACGCCATCCAGAGGGACCTGGACAGGCTTGAGAGGTGGGCCCATGAGAACCACATGAAGTTCAACAAGGCCAAGTTCAAGGTCCTGCACATGGGTCAGGGCAATCCCATGCACAAATACAGGCTGGGCAGAAAATGGCTTGAGAGCAGCCCTGAGGGGAAGGACTTGGGGATGTTGGTGGATGAGAAGCTCAACTGTTGTGATGCCTGATGTTTGAAGTGACAAATAAGCACTCTTCAGTATTAGAGTACTTTCTTTTTTTAATGTGCGTGAAGTATTTTTCCTCTCTGTTTCAGAGGAATTGATGTTCTGAAACACGTGCAGAGGTCAGAGAACGTGCCTATTCCAGATTTACATCTATAAAAGGGAAACTAGAATTTGTGTGTTTGTGAGCATATGCACGAGCTGGCACTGAAGTCAGTGACTCATTTGCCTGAGCTGAGAGCCCTTTGCTTTTCTATTCCTGCTGTAATAAGCGACGCACAAGGTATCCCATGCAGACCATTATGATGGAGTTGCACTCCAGAGGATGTAGTGAAGTGTCTGCTGTTTCCCAGGAACAATCCCAAGCACTAATTGTTCCCACAGCATAATCATACGCCTTTATTGTAAAAGTTTGTTTCTATGCATTCAAGATTTCCTCTCCTGCCTCTCTTGCTTGTATTGGCAAGTTTGTGCTGCTGGGAATGAACCAGACCAGGGAACTGACCAGGCCTGGTGAAAAAAAAAAAAAGATCCAAAATAATTTATAATAAGGGTTTTTTTCAGCCACCATATCATCATCTTGCATGCTGTTGGCTATGCAACTGATTGTACATAAGGGTGGGAAAGGAGAGGTGGGTGTACTGGGGGAAGGGCGAGCCCAGCTGATGCCGTCTTAATGTGTGTGCAGAACTCCTGGCGGGGGGACTCATTACGTGCCACCCATGAGACAGAGTAAGTACAGCAGTGTTTGGTCTCTACACAGTGGTGGCCTGGGGCTGGAACTTGAGCACAGCCACCAGAGGCAAAAGATACATGCTCAAAATAGACCACGTCCTTCATGAAAGATTCATGAAAATAAGAATGGTAACTTTTATTTTTAAATGAAAGCTGACCCATTTCTGAATTTCCCAAATCCTGAGCTGGTATGCTAACCTTGGGTTGTTCTTCTTCTGTTAACCTGTGGAGAGCTGAACTGAGAGAAAGAGAAAATAAATTTGTATCATGTGCTGTATCAGAATGCTCTGATATTTTAAAATCTCTAGGACATCCATATTATCTTCAAAGGAATTTCAAATGGATCCTAAACAAGTTTGCTTAACAAAAATTCATAGAGGGACAGTTTGAGTGAATAATATCATGGAAATAATACAGGTTAGTAATTCAGGTTCTCAAAGGTCTGGACTGCATATATGCATCATATATACTAGGATATTTTTTTTAAAAATGCTGTTTTCCTTTAATAATGTGGCTAAACCAGTTGGATAGAGATTCCGGTTCAAAAGTTCACATGATTCATGCTGAGGCTTTTTAACAGTCTTATTACTTCCTTCTAAGAATGCCCTATAAAGGAAATCAATTTAAGAGGTTTGTGCTTAATTGTAAAAGGGGTACTAATACTAACGCGCTCTTCAAAAAACATCTAGGATTTCTCTTAGCAAGGATTAGCCACCTGGCTTAATTTGCAGCCCTCCCACTCCTGTTTTTGTGTAGAAAATCATTCATCCTCTTCCCCATCCCTGAAAGAGAGATAATGGAAAGAGCGACATAATAATTTGCAGATAGACAACGAAAGAAACTGGAGAGCATCTGATTATGGTTTTTGTGTTTCTCTTTCCTTGCTCCTCTCCTCGTGATGTCATCCAAAAGGGAATTCAGAGCTCTAGTGATTGAGATGGTGTTGGCCACCGATATGTCCTGTCACTTCCAGCAAATCAAAGCCATGAAGAATGCTTTGCAGCAGCCAGAAGGGTGAGTCACTTCACAACGCTGTGCACTGAGGGGCTCCATTTCAGCTGGTGCTTTACCATTGTGTTTGACTTCAAAAGCTCCTCTCCAGAGGCCCTCACTCTCTTTGATGTCCACATTGATTCTCTTTCTGCTGTTGAATTTTGAATGAATTCACTTAGGAGTGTACTGGCACCCCCTATACACACATCTCTATTCTGTGCTGGTGGACCAAAGCTTGCAAAGGTCACCGCGTTGGGATAAGCCTCCCTGGGCATTTGCCTTTGCATATCAGGGTAACATCAAGGACATGATCCAGCTGAGTGACCTCTACAGCTTGAGTATGACTCAAGGTTGTAAGATCTGCAGAACACAACTTACTCATTGCCATTCTGCAGATGGTATCAGCTGCCACCTCTGCAATGGGCCTGCTCCATAACCAGAGGACAGATAAACACAACTTGAGGTCCACTAAGGGAAGGACTAGAAGATAACAGATGGAGCAGTATGGGGAAGACCTTTTCTTCTTCCCAGTATGCCACTGGGAGCTGTAATATTTTGTCCACAACTCTTCTCCATAAAATTCCTTTTATACTGCAGAAGGCTTTGAGTGATGGTCTTTTTTTCGCCGTGGACAGGTCTGTCCAGAGCCACCCAGAATTATACCTGTATCAGACCAGTGTGGCTAGCCACTTGCTCCTCTCAGAAGCTACAACTCTTCCAGCTATTTCAGACAGTCAAGAGCTGGAATTAAAAACCAAGACTACCCATCCCAAGAAAGCATTATTTACTGGGTTCTTGGGCTAGCCTCTCAGATTATGGTTTTAAAAAATTGCCAGCTTTTTTTTTGTTCTGTGGAACCAAATGCAAGGATCACCTTCTGACACCACACTGGTTTTCTAACAGTGAAACATTTATCAGTTACCGTGTAGTGTCATCAGTGCCCTTGAGATCAGATCCTAACTATTTACTACAGTAAGGTGGGTAGGGGCCAACTTCTCTTTTGAGCTGCATAAGATGCAGCCCAGCTGAAATGGGGAACACAGCAGCTCTTCAAGCCTGCTCGTGCAGACAAACAAGCCTGGAAAAGAGCTCAGCAGGGCTGAGCAAAGCTTCTTTTTGCACTTCTAAATGTCTCTTTTACAACAGGAATAGTGTATGTTGGAGAAATTAGATAATCTTTCATAGTTGTCTGATTTTATGAACACAGAAATCATTCCATTAATATCCTGGCCAAAGATTCTAATTACCTCATTTCGCTGCTTATGTGAGATTTTTGTCATTCTCCGCTGCAACAGCAGACAATTAATTTGTTTGATCCTTTGGGTTTTCAGAATTGACAAGCCGAAAGCCTTATCACTGTTGTTGCATACAGCAGATATCAGTCATCCAGCCAAGGCCTGGGATCTCCATCATCGCTGGACCATGTCTCTGCTAGAGGAGTTCTTCAGACAGGTAAAGCTACCGAAGTTCCTCTGCATTTCTGCAGCACAGGGTGTCTAGGATTGGGCAAGGAAGTAGGAAAATATAAACACACGTCTTTTCCTTCTTTGCTGATTTTCTCAAGAGCCTCCTAAAAGATATGAAGCTTTCTCATCTGGCACCAGTAGCACTGGCTATTATGCCTCTTGGGAAGTTAGTGTCTGATACACTGGCTATAGATACAGACGTTATCTATATAGTAGAAATCTAATTTGGAAAGCTAGTATGTGCTTCAAATTAGCAAAATACAGAATATGTAACCTTCTACTTAGCTGTAGAACCATATAAAACAGATTTAGGTAGCTGTATTTCATAGAACTGTACTTATTGTTGAGGTAGACGTGAAAAATGCATTACTGTTACTTTAGATGGAGTGAACTGATCTAGTGGGCCACCTGTTGACAGACCCACAAATCTAGACAAATCATTAAGCTCTGCATGATAGCTATAAGCTCCCCAAGTGACTAATTAAAAGCATTTAAAGAGCTGCCTTAAAAAAAAAAAAGTAAACAGAGCACTTAGGAGCGTTCAGGATACTTTTCACCAATATGAATTGCTAAAGTAAGTAGAAAACGAAGTGCTTCATTTCCCTCCAAAGATCAATAACTTAATGTTTTATAGTAAATCTGAATGCGAAAAAGAAAAGAAGAAAAATATATGACACATAAAAAAGTTCTGACAATTTTTTAAATGTTATCTGTTTTTAAAGGCATTGTGGGAATCCCTTCTTAATAAGGACATTGCAAGAATTTGCCTTGAAATGAATTCTTTAATTTGTTTTTCAAACCAAGAATGGGTTTACTAGGTGGAAGCAGGTCCATCATACCTGCAGCTGTCTCTGTGTTGCCACACAGGAGGCTCATGCAAGTAGAATGATTTTCACATACATTTTAGGGAAAACTCTGTGCACGTTTATGCTTTTCTAGCCCCAAATTGTGCTAGATGTGTTAAAATACACCACTGCTCAGTCCCCTAAAGACTGGTGAAGGAATTAAAATTAGCTAGATGAGAGACCACAAAAAGCCTAAGTTTTGGTCTGTTTTACACATGTAATGAAGAAAAAATTATTGCTTTATGTCTTCATAAGAATAATTTCAGTTCAGCCAAGAAATCCTACTTTAGTTTTGAATGCAAATGCCTCCACTTTTAGGTAAAGCTTGATATAAAATGTGCATTCTGGTTCCAAATTCAGACACAGTATTAATTGCCTCTTCAGGAAAACCCTTAAGCTTACCACAAAGCATAGACTTGTGTTCACTGAAGTTATTTAGTACTAGATCAATAAATACATCCCTACTTGACAGCAGAAAAACAACACACACACTTCTCACAAGCTAAGAAGTACCACTAGCCCAAGGGGGTCATGGTGATAAGAAGCTGGGGTGGCCTCAGATTAGGTATTTATTTCCTTATGCTCTTCACCTGCAGGCCCTCTCTTCTCCTCTCCGTTATGTGCTATGCAGGGCCAAAAGGCCTGACTTAACCTATACCAGTAGAGATCCCCAGCCCTATTGGTTTCCAAGTATTTTGTGATGTGACACAGATCTTCCTACACCAAGTAACCATGCTGTAGGTGTGAATAATGCGTCTGAATACAGTACTGGTTTTTTTATGTTCAGCAGATATGGTGAGCATCTTTCAAAGCAGACATCTTGCATGAATTAATTTTTTTTACTATTGTACCTTAGCTAGCTATAAGGGAGCTGCCCAAACAGCTTAGAAGTAGTCCACTATCCTTCTGAGCAGTCGCAAAGGCTGTTAGGGGTTCCTTCCTAAAGAGAATTAGGTGCTGGGGTTTTTAAGAGGCATAAGGAGTAAGAGAAGAATGATGATTAGGTAAGAGCTGTCATTGAGACATGTTTTTCTGGAGAGATGCAGCAGAAAGAGTAAAGGAGTGTTAATTGGAAATATTTCTGTGTTTGGTTTCTGTTTTACCCTGATGTTTGTATATCAGACTCCTAACATAAAGCAGAATTGTTCTGCAATAGAAGAATACTATTGCTTGTTGTTCCACCCAAAACTCTAAGAGGACTTGTGCCCCCATTTCATGTATGTTATATTAACAAAAAGAAGAAGAATTCAGCTTTTCTTATGCCTACAGAACTTTTTCTCTGGTTAGTTTACTGGCTATTTTAGCTTTCATTTGAAGCAGTCAGAACACTGGCAAGGAGTTCAGCACAGTAAGCTGCTGATTTAAGGAATTGATTCTATATTATAGTTAACAGGCTATTTAAATTTGAATGTTCAGTGGCGAGTATTGCAACTATGTCATCCTATATATCTTCTCAGCATAAAGCGATATGTTATAGAGGGACTGAACGAAGTTAAAGGGCTTTTTGAGAATATGTAGCTTGAAAGACTGGGAAAAAAAAAAGATCACTTGATCTTCTTCACCATTTTGTGATGTTAGAAAAGGACTTTCAGTTCTGAGGGCTGGAAGGCGTGTTTGGACTTTTGTACTTAAGCGCTTATGTAAAATATTGACAATGTCAGTGTTTCCTTTGGAAGAAAAAAGTAATCTTCATCTGGCCAGCCATGACCTGTGAATTCCTTATCTGAAAGACTGAAAAAGACATGCAAAGAAATGCAAGCCCTGAAAAATCAGTCCTGACACTGTTGTTTTCTCTTGAAAGGTTTGCTCTGAGAACTGAGTTCTGCTGGGTTCTCTGGAGAGCTACAATGAGAAGCATTATTGTGCTCAAGTGGGTTTTTAATTGGTGCATGGAAGTACCAAACAGGCAGGAGAAGCTCTAAGGAAAGATTCCCTGGAATCGAAATGCTTAATTCACCAACTTCTGCTTGGACTACAGCTTTTCCAGCCAGACTCAAATTCTCAAAATTTGTGTTAAGAAAACAAAACAAAATAAAAATCAAAACTTAATTAAAGAAAGTAAAATGAGAGGCTTTTACAGTTGTGGCCTAAGATATCAAAGTGCAATGTATCCTGTCTTTTTCTAATTTCTTCTCAATTCTGTTTCTCCAGGGTGACAAAGAAGCAGAACTTGGGCTTCCGTTCTCTCCACTGTGTGATCGCAAGTCTACTATGGTTGCTCAGTCTCAAATAGGTATGTCTGTTTTGGTCCATGCAAGTAACATCTTAAAAGCAAAACTTGCTCCTCTCTGTGGGGCTAAGATCATGGTGTTCTCTCATCATTTGGAACTATGTTAAAGAGAGGAAATAAGGCATAATGACATTATTTTCTCCAGATCAACAATTCAAAGCTGAGGAGCCCTTAAATTTGTGGTGGTGGTTCCATGCAGTAACCAAGTTGCATCTGATGTGTTTGCAGAGATGACTACAGTGTCTGGTTATGACACTGCTCCATGGTTTTCTGAGCTGTGAAGATGAGATGCACATGGCAATGTGTTGGGATATGAATATCATTGGTGGATATGAAAATGTAATGTCAGTCCCTTCGATGACCTGGGCAAAACCTATTGTGTGTTTTTCCATTTATTCCTCCCACCCTTTCCCTCACAGTTGTTCGAGCCAATCAATATTTTTCATTGAAGCCAAGCAAATAGCAAACCTTTTTCTGCTGCACTCATTCAGAAACAGAGATCTTTTTACAGACTCACCAACAGCACTTTCTCTGCCTCTCCTCCAGTTATTGAGCGAAAAAGTAGACAGATGAGGCAACTAGCCTGGTATTCAGTGAGAAAACAAGAGGGGCTAATTGAAGTAAAACTGTTCAGGAGCAAAAAAGGACTGGGAGCAAAAAAGGACAATGGAAAAGGTGGATTTGTGGGTGGATTTTTATACCTAGGAAGCAAGTGAAGTAGACAGAAGAACGTGATCTAACCTCGACTGGAGAATAGAGTGCCAAATGGAATAACAAAAGAGAGATAACATGGAGCCTAAAAATGAGGGAACTGAGTCCAGAAAGAGAAAGAGAGAGAATGTATTAAAGGAAAACAAACAAAAAAATTGAACTATGAAATTTATCTCAAAGAACAAGACAAAGATATCCCTGAACCTAGGAAAGTTCAGATTCATATCTGTGGCCGTTTCTGATTAAAATTATTTCATTGTTCCTGTTAGGCAAGCCCTTCTCCAAGGGACCCCATCCCAGATTTTTCTGGCTTTGGAAGTTTAGACGGTTCAGCCAAGAATCTGAACTTGAAAAGCCCTATGCAAGCCTGGTCTGGTTGCCAGACTTGTAGCGTTTACTCCTCTGCAACGGTAACCCAGAAGAGTGGGAACGTGTGTAGAGCACACTGCAACTGCCGAGGACATTTGTGTTCTAACAGCAGCTCGGTGGAGGGAAGCAGCAGCAAAGTTGAAGGGCTGCAGTCCTCACCGTTGAGGACTCCTGGGCAGACTACACCTACTGCTGTGCTGTGGGAGAAGATAAATCTCTCACTCTCTGGCTGGTGTGGAGGGAAGCACAAGTAGAGACTTCTCTTTCACATCCCTTCTATCAGCTTTCAGTTATGTCCCTCACTCCTTAAAGGGAAGAGGAGTTGTGCTTCCCAGAGGGTCCCTCTACGTAGGGTTATCTGTTCTTGGAAACCCATTTTCCTTGTCCTCCTTTTTTGTGCTACTTTGCTCAGGAAGGAGAGGAGAGCCAAGAAACTTCTGCACAAATGCTCCTCTTATCAAGCCACTGCAAAATTAATGGTGAATTAAGCCATCACCAACACAATTCCACCTTATGAAAGAGGCGCTCGTCAGTATGCAAAGGCAGCCTTATTTAGTCATATACTATTTGTCATTATATTCGATTTGTGCAGTTTATTAATCCATTGACATTAATAGGCTACTCTCTATAAATCTTGCCTTCTAACATTATAAAATTTTCATCTCTCAGTCTGCTGCACATATTGGCAGTGTCTTTCTGTAACATCTCCTTTGTTAAATCAAAACTTCTTATTTTTTGGCTATCTGCTGAGGTAAGGCTTTCAAAGTTGAAGGGTAGATTCTCAGACAAATAATTTGTTCCCACTCATTTATTTACCTGATTAATAGCCTTAACAAATTGTTCCCTGGAATAGTAATTACTACATTTCTTTGCAAAAGTAAGTTCTTACTGAATTCCAAATTGTGCTTATTAGCTGCAGCGAGCAGCCATCGGTTCCCACAAATAAAAAACCTCTGTCCTTTGTGAAACAAAATTGTGCTCTTGGTTCTGTCAGGGAGAGAGCCTAGAAATCCTGTTCTGGTGGCTCAACTTGTTTGTAGTAGCTGGTTTGCAGCTCTAAGGTCACTGCAGGTGCAACAACAGTGGGCAAGCATTTTATTAACGAAAGATTTTCACAAATGCAGACTGAAGGTTTTGCAGTACGGACTTTTTCCACAGAAATGAAGCAATCTAGCAGTAAAAACTTCATCAAAAGAAAGAATGTCTCTCTCTCCTTTTGCTTCAGTTTGTGAAGAAATAGTTCAGATTTTAAATCGATAATTTAAAAAAAAACTGACTATCAGGTAATGAACCTGGGTTTTAAAACCTATTAATCTTAATTCTAATGACCCATTTATCATCCTTTTTCTTCTTCAACAGAATGTGTGTGGTAAATACTTCTGTACCATAGTGAAGTACAGAAATCAGGAGAGATTAATGTCCAGAAGTCAGGCTGCATATCAGAGTGGGGAAAACAAACAAACTGCAAAGAAAACCAGGCCAAAATTTGTATTGCCCTACAAGAATATCAGGAGTTAAAGCTTCTCTGTTTGTCTCAGACTATAGGAAGCTTGTTTGACTGGAGATCAGCCTTTGTTGTCATGGCCCGCTTTTGCAGTTGATAAATGTAGCACCGTCCTTTTATTTTTGTCCTTTGGCTGGCAAGAAAGAAAATTACAGCTTCAGAAAACATTGGATAAAGGCTGATGAATGCAAGCTGATGATTCTTTTTTCTGCCTTTTTTTTTTTTCTTGTGGTGGTGGGCTTTAGGGAAACTGTCCTCTAGGCAGTGTTTGCCATGGTGATGTTCTCAGGTGGAGTGAATGAACACTAGGCACGTGCCTGGAATCCACCCTCAGCATGCAGTGTTAATTGGTAAAATCATCTTAGTCACTGGGGTACAGAAATATTTACCACATTCATTCTATTGAAGAAGAAAAAGGATGATAAAATGGTCATTAGCATTAATAGGTTTTAAAACCCAGTTTCATTATTTGATATTCAGGGTTTTTAATTAGCAATCTAAGTCACCACGTTTAAATCAGTGTCTTTAGGTAAGAAGAGAGAACATGGCGGGGGTGGGGGGAGGCCCATGGGAATATGGCATAAGTTATATAATTACTAATAAAGTCCTAAGCTTTGTTTCTGCAATAGCAGATTATATTTCCCAACTTTATTATAATCCCCATTGTAAGGTAACGTAGTTGAATAACTTATTCATGTTACAGGGAATAGAGGAAAAAATACCACTTATCAAAGAAAAGTTCTCCTAAGTCCTTGAGTTTGTTTACCTGTGGTCCCTTGTGCCACCCCTGCCTGTCTGTTAGATGCTTACAATTGGACCTTGTATTTATGTGCAAATGTTGAGTATCTCAGGAAGCGGATCCCATCACCCTGCTGCTGAAGTTAGTGACGCAGTCGTGCGTCTGATATCACAGATTTGCATGTCTCAGGGTTGTTAGTGTTGATGGAGCACATGGCAGTGGTACTACTTGCCAAGCAGAAGTGACAAGGTACCGTGGCTTGGATTTCTTTGGTCATTAAGAGGTAAAAAATATGAGTGAAGGGGAATAGAAGAGATATATAGACAGGCAGACGTACACACATATGTAAATCAAGTTCTCATTATCCTCAGGATTCCTGTGGCACACTTAACACTCTTCTCAGTTAGTACATTTTTCAGTGTTTTAAAAAACTGTATGAAGTTTGCTGAGATTATCTGGGTTGTGATCTAGCACACAATTTCCTGTCATGGCTTTCTACTGCATACATTTCTGATTAACTCCCTGGAAGGAAGGGAGTTCTTTCTTCCCTAAATTTGAATAGATAAGACTGTCTCAGTGTTATGAAGGCACATGATTCAGATGTTCAGATAAGACTGAATGCGTATTTACAGAGTGTTAGTATGAAATTCTGAGAACTTCCAAGTAACGTTTTTAATTTGGCTAGGCATGAAAATACACTTAATTACCCATCCTTTTAGAAATTTAGCAAAAATCAAGGGAGGGAAATGGGACTAGAAGGATGCTTAACTGCTTTGCACTCAAGCTGTGGATCAAAGCATCTGTGAATTCAGGTGCCTGGCCCTTGTGGTCTCTTCTCCTTTTATTGTTCTCTTATCACCTAGAATCACCAGGGTCTGTTGTAGAAATGTATTATGACCCAGTCAGAGAAATGATAATACTATGAATGTATAATTAATAGTTGATAATTACCAAATCTTTAAAAATTGTAACAGTAGGGAAAGACCTGAATCGCGATGTGCCTTAGGAGGAATTAAGGACGTCGTTGCTTTCTTGGCTACCTGCAGCATTTAAGAAATTTGCCAAGTGAAGTGCTAAAATGAACTTAAGAAATAGCTCTTGCCCCAGGTGAGAATTTAGGGGAAGGTGTAAGGTACTGTAAGCTCCTCACTCTCACATTTTTTCCATACAACTTGGATTTTCCTTCATCTCATAAGCTTATGTCCACAGGGTCCTTCAGTCTGCCCTTCCCAACATTTAGATCAGAGCCGTATTCATCTCTGCCAAACCGTATACTGAAGTAGAAATTATTTGGCTCTTTATGATTTTCCTTTCCTTATATTAAAAAATGGGGGAAAAGCCTCTAAGTCTGTTTTATTATCAACAAGAACAAGCTGGCTGAGCACTAAGGAGAGAATATTCACAGCAACCACTGATATGCAGTAAGGGAGGTTTGCATGTAACTCCACACCAGCAAAGCTTACCAGTATTATTACTGTTATATTAATTTTCTGCTTTTAGAGAGTTCATCTTTGAAACTGAGTTTTATCCAAATCCGCTAGGAATTTGGCTTAAATATCACACGCCGGTATAAAACAAGTTCTGATGCATCTGTTTATGTTCTGATTTGCCACAGTTTCTCTCCAATGTTTAAGTAGGTACCTTTTATTGCGTGCTATATCCAGGCTCTAGGATCAGGGATTAATGTATAACTCTGTTTTCCCTTTCCAATATTTGCCTATCCCTCTTTCAAAGTATAATTTTTTTACTCTGTCTTTTACAGCGTGGTTGTCTGTGATCACTGAAACAATGACTCCACATAAATCCTCCTCTTGCCTGCTTGACTCTGCTTGTGTTTCTGCTCAGGTTTCATTGATTTCATCGTGGAACCCACTTTTACTGTGCTGACCGACATGACCGAGAAGATTGTGACTCCACTCATCGATGAAGCTTCCCGCTCTGGCATGTCTGGGTTCAGGCGTTCCAGGTGAATAACCACGCGCCCTCTCCCTTCGCTCTGCACATGCTGCCATTGCACCCAACTCCCCCAGTTTCCCCACCACAGCATATGTCTTCCCTGTGGCTTAAAGCACCATATCTGCGTTGCCGGCACTGCAGCTCAGCTTGTTACGTGACTTTGTTGCAGGAAAACTCCAGCCCAGGGGAGGGCAAAGAGGGAGGCTGGCATGAACCCAAGCCATGCCTATAAAGGCAGTGAGCACAAATGGTTGTAGCCATGCAATCAGGTGAACTTCAGTGCTCTCTCAGTCACTAGTGTCAAAGAGAAGGTAGAGGGAGCTGTTGGGAGGCACTCATATCTACCTGTCTAGAAGTATAAGTGGAATTGAAAAGAGGACTGGGAAGTATAAGCACGCTTTAGCGACAGTATTTAGAGTTATGCAAATATGTGAAGTACCACCAGAATTCACCTGGAGTTTGGGTGTAAGGAGTCTTTGCCCATTCAACCTGCTCTGCTGTTGTAGAGAAACTACTCTTCCAGTAGTTTCATGGGCAGGGCTTGTCTTGGGATTCCAATGGCTCGTGTCTAGTCCTCCCAAGAGTAGGGCTACGAAGTCAGATCCCATCTCCCAGGTGACTTCTTTACTCTTGGGCTGTTACACAAAGAGCAAGCACTAATATCTTTGTCAGTTATCTTGCTGCCTTTATTAAAATGTGCATGATGAAGTGTCTGTCTTTGAAAAACTACTGTAGCATCTGCAACTGAAGTGAGTGCCTGATTTTAGCTTCAGCTGAGGTCACCAAGCCCTGGATACAGGTTGGCCTCCTGTCCTGTGCCTAATGGCTCTCACTGGTGAATTTTAGGAGGCTCCTCCTTTGACATACTTGATTTCTAGAATAGTCTGACTCTCCAATAAATATTTAGGGAGTGAAGATGCAAAACAAAGGTAATGGCAACACTTTGAGTGATTCTATTTCTTAGGGACTATGGATACCAAAAAATAAGCAGGGAAAAGCTGCCCTTTGTTTCTGATACTGGCTCAGGTTGTGCTGTTTGCTTTAACATCGGTTGCCCTGGGGTGGGAGGGAGGGGAAGATGAGGAATTCAAGCTTAGTTTTTGTTTTTCCTGGTTGACTCTGTTAAGTTATCTAGACTTGCAGGCACTGTTTCTTCTTAGCTGTACTTGGGTGTACGGGATATTGATTTCTTCTGTTTTGTGATCTTGTGTCACAGTCTGAATAGCATTAGTCCCTCCGAAGTTAAAAGATCAAGTGTCAAGAGCACTGGGTCCGAAGGAAGTGCCTCACTCAACTGCTCCATACTCACTGTGGACTTCAAATGTTTTAAAGCCACCTGGACTGAGGTGGTGCAGCAGAACCGGGAGAAATGGAAAGCGCAAGCCACCAAAGGTAACAGCCAGGCTTCTTAGTGAAAGAATAAAAATTCTTTTGACCTCTTCTTCTTCAAGCTCTTCTTCAATCAAATTATTCTCCAAGTAAGCACTGTTAGTTGGAAAGAATCTGCTTTTCAAAGTCAACAACTGACACTGAGTTCAGAAAGATAGGAATATTGTGACTCATCTGTGCCTTGTACTCTTCTTACATGGTGTAAGTGTATGTAATGAAGAGGATGTGGACAATGGGAGGAAAAAAAAATGATTGTGAGGGAGGTCCTCTAAAATCATGAGTCAGACTCGGGATGGGTGCAAAAATAGCTGGAACAGCATTTGTAGAGAGGTTATCAGTTGTTTACTGTTAAGACTGAAAGAGGTATGGATGATAGTTCAGGGGAGAAGGACAGGATATTCTGGATTCAAAACTGTTTTCATATTTCTAGTGACAACTTGGATAATGAATTTGGAGCTATGCTGCAAATGCTCATGATGTCATGAATCTGGGAGGGACTGCAAATATTTCAGAAGAAATGAAGGCTGTGTTGGCTGCAAGTTGACCAGGGTTCAATATTGTCATGCTATTGGGGGAAAAAAAAAAACAAAAAACCAAACACCAAAACCCCAAACCAAACCTCCCAAAAAAAAACCCCAAACCCCAGACCTTGCTTCTAAGCTAAGACCCCTCTGGCATTCTTCCTGTCTTTCCAGCAGTAACAAGTCCCCCACAGCAGTGCTGTGTCCAGTTTTGGCCACTGCAGTTCAGGAAACATATGGACCAGTTGCAGACAATACAGAGTACAGCAATGCAAATGATGATAACTGTTGTTTATAGCTGAGGAGGGTTATAGCTGAAAGCAGTTATCTGAAGACTACTGCAGCTGCAAAATAAGGGAACTATTTTTTTATTCAAATACCCTGGGATGTTAAGATGAGAAAAAAATGGCAGGTGGTTGTAACCTGGTTATATAGGTTAGACAATGGCAAATCTCTATTGTTGGAGATCTTTCGTAACTAATGAGAGCCATCTGTTGAGATTGACTTAGGTGTAACTGGCCCTTGCTTCCAGGGGCTGGATGATTGCCCAAGGTCTCCTTGAGCCCTGGGGTGATTTAGACCGGCGTTGGAACCAAAAAGGGAGGAATGTATCACTGATTCATTTTTTTTCTTCATGAAACTGTTTGTGATACAATTTCTTCTCTGAGCTGAATGCTTGTTCCTCAAACCTTTATTTAATGGAGTTGTTGTATTTCATGTAAATGGAAGGACTTTGATTTAATGTATCATGTGGCCTTGGCTTCAGGGCTGATGGAAAATTTGGCATAGTTCACCTGTTTGCCTGAGCTGATTGTTCCTCTCCAACTGAAAGGCCTGTCTAAAGGTGCAGGAAAATACGCATTATTATTCAAATTAAATTTTCCTTTGTCATTAAAACTCGCTATTCAGGAAAAGCCTTTCTAGGCATTCCATGAAAATGAAAACAAAAACATAATTCAAGATCTGCTTATTTGCCAGGGGCTTTTTTTAGCTTATTTTTTTAATTGGTATTTACTCTTTCATGGTTCTTTGTGGACCAAATAAATTAAAGCTAACTAAACAAGCAAAGCATTTAACATGGTCAGTGTCCCACAGTATAGGAGCGTTCAGTGAACAAAGCCAATACAATTAACTAGTTTTAAGGATTTCATTTCAACATGTACCATATGTATTTACTTGTCTACTATGGATCTACTAGGTAAAAATCCTATAGGCAGGAGAGACCTGTGGCAAAATAAATAAAACATATCTTACATTTCACCTAAAACAAACATACCAAGTAGATCATAATAGATTCTGGATATTTAACTTTTAAATGTGCTTTGTACCCACTTGCAGTGACTGCTTTGCATAAAGACTTTTTTCTAAATGTGCACATGTAAATGTCAAGTTATGATCCAAGTGGATGTGCACACATTGCTTAACTAGCGCTGCTACGGGTAATATGTATTGATGCAGTATTTCATATCCATTCTTTACAGGGTATCCTGACGATAAGTGTTTGGTTATTAATACTTTAGCTGGAGAGGAAAATGTTTTAATTTTAATTACCTCATAAAAAAATACTTCTAGCAGCTCCTGAGGGTAGTCTATGGAAGAATTAGTTGAGGGAGCTCAGCAGTCTGCATTATTAGACATGGGAGCCCTTGAGAAGGTAATTTTTGTCTTTCTGACAACCTTTAGCCCTGAATAGTTGATTTACTTCATGTTTTAGCTAAACTTCATCTCCAATAACTTGGTTCAGGGCTCTGGTTTATGGGTCAAAGATTCAGAAAGCAGTCTCAGCTTCTGTTCATCTGAATTCATTGACTTTCACATAATTCCTGTGTTTCTGGGTGCATTTAGCAGCACAAGCATGCATATTTTGTTATCTTGAAAGACTTATACGGACGTATGGCTCAGCATACCTTTTATATGGGCTGGGGACTAAGGAACTGCTCTTGGACTCCAGAGCCCTCGCATCAAAACCTTTGCTCAGCTGCTGTCTTGCTCCTGACTTGCAGGCAAGTCTCTGCACCCCCCTCCATCTGCCTTCCCTCTTTCGGCCGTATGCAGCAGGGCCTGCCGCACAGCAGGTGTTTAAATTGCCGACCCCCGTCGTACCGGTGTCTTGCAATGCACCAAGATGCTCTGTCAATGGAAGTAAGAATTATTAAGAAAAGACAGATAAAGCATTTAACTGTTGATTGACAATAAATAGCAACTGGGGATCAGAAGGGAAGGAAACCCATCTATTATTATTATTATTATTATTATTATTATTATTATTACTACTACTACTACTACTACTACTACTACTACTATTATTACTTTTATTAAATAAATTATTAAGTTATCTGTAGAATACTGTATTCCCTTTGGTAATGGCATTGTCCCTAGAAGCATCAGTGAGCTGTTTTTATCCTGAGTGTGGTATTTATAGAAAATTTCTCGGACTGTGTGGGCAAAGTACATGGGTTTATTGCTGATCTCTTTTTGCTTAAAGAATCATCATTAAAGAGCTACAAATTAAAAAACTGAATAAACAAACACCCTGATGTGCAAAGCAACATTTAGATACAGTATTTTCTGACACTAATTTTAACAAGAGGCACTCGTCCAAAGGTGCTGCAGCAAGCCCTAGTCTCCTGAGCTAAATTTCTCTCCTGTGGTTCAGGTGCAAAATGCAGCATTTTTTTTCAGATCCTCAAATGGAGGAATCCTTCTATATACCATGAGACTCCAGGGAAAATATCAACATGTATAGCTGAGCTATCTGTGGAAGCTACCATAGATTTCAGGAATGATTAATAAACTGAGGGAGACTCATATCTAATTTGATTATATTTTCATGTGAGGCATAATTTATTAATTTAAAAATTAATTAACTTCAGTTAGCTGCTGGCAAGGAAATAGAGATTGACATTTTTTTAAAAGATGGCTTTTCCCCTTTCTCTCTTGTATCACATTGTTTCATTTTTCTCAAAACCGGTTCTCATTCACACATAAGAATTATTTGACAAGACACTTAGAAATTGTTTTGTAATTTTTACTCACTGGCCAAGACTCTGCTCCTGTAAGGAACAAAACATCTTCCCCATAGATGTCAAGAATACTTCCATAGGACCAAGGTAGACATTATTCAGTGTTTTGTAGGATCTGCTCCTCTGCTTATCAGCTTACACAATCTCTCAGAAAGCAGGAGATACATCCATGATTTCTATCACAATTAAAGTGCAATTGGTTGCCCACAATGGGGTAATGAGTAAGCTGGGATATTGTTGACCCAGAAATCTTAATACAGGCTTAGGGTGGTCACATCTGAATGCTTAGATTCAGTATGAGTATATAGATGCTCTGAATAAGCTCACAGGTTCCAAAATGAGTGTGTGCTGAGCTACTCAGCTGCTTTTGCAGATTAGGTCTCTATTGATCATGGAAAAGGGGGAGAAAATTAGGGAGTCTCTGCTCAGAGTCTGCCCACACCCAGCTGTGTTTATTAGCTCAAGGGCTGTGCTTGAGGGACTGTGGTTGTGTCCTGCTTTCCAGTGGGATGCAGGAAGCCACACAGAGCCTTTACAGCTGAGTCTGGGGGTGTGTGCTGTACCTGACCTGGGCTAGAAATGTAGTGGTCTCAACATCTGGAACCAAAGTGATTTGCAGCCTATTTTTTAAGTAAGTGTTGCACCAAGACCTAAGGTTTGGATTAGAACAAGAGCGGCATCTTGAATGGGGGAAATTGGCTTCTCTGTGAATTTTTTTTTTTCTGAATGACAGTATTTTGAGATGCTGCTGTTGTTCAACACTGACTTTTGAATTTATACCTTTGCATATTTGTCGTTGACTGTAAGACTTTTGGGGATGAAATGGCAAGTACTAGTAGCAATATATCAGTCTGCCAAGAATCATAGAATGGTTTAGGTTGGAAGGGATCTTAAAGAACATCTACTTCCAACCCCCCTGCCGTAGGCAGGGACACCTCCCGCTAGAAAGGACAGAGCCATAAAGAAAGAATAACAGTAAGTGGAAGGGAAGAGATTAGGAAGCTGGCATTGGAAGCAACCTGAAACAAGAGGGTAAAAAAGTAGATATCAAAGAACCAAGACTTTCTATATGCTTAAGAGTTATATGATATGGTATGAGATAAACTGAATGTCATTTGACTGTCTGTTTTGTGTCAAAAATGAAACTAACCTTGGCACACCTAAAACCTTCAATAGCTAATATCTCTTTTTAATTTGCCTTTTAAGAATTTTGAGGAACCGCAGTTTCAAAGGTGAATATTATATGGTAAAAAAAGGACACGCACATAATATACATTTAGGCCAACATGGGCTGTTTTTTTCAGAATACTTTCTTAGATGTTCTCCTGTGCTCTTTTTCCCTTGTCAAGTCAATTCCTACATTTATCTAAGTAGAAGCTGTTTGCATGTAAAAAGCTGAAGTAGATTTAGATGTGTGAGTTGTATCATTCTTGTCAAATTGACTGATAATCTTGATTTCTTTCCTTGTTTTGCTTCTCTCTTTGCTGAGGATGCAGAAGAAAAAGCTAAGAAAGAAGCAGAGGAAAATGCTCATCCGGGAACAGATGAAAAGAAAACAGATGAAAAGGATGAGAAGAAGCCAGCTGAAGATGCCGCAGCAGCAAAGACAGAGAACAGCAAAGAACCAAATCCTGGGGAAAACAAAAGTGCAGATTCCAATAAGAATAATGTAAATGGGACTCGGCAAACTGGGATGAACAAACATGAAGCCTGTCAAGGGAAAAATGCACCTAGGACAGATAAGGGAACAGACTCTCATCACGCAGTGGGAGAAGAGAAACAGCGTGTCCAGAACGGTGAGTTCTCTCCTTCTACCGAAACATAAATCCAGCCCTAAAACCAGTATCTCACCTCAGTGACGGGGGAACCTGATGTCCTGAAAAAGGATGTCCTGGGCCCAGAGCCTCTTCCTGGACATTGGCATAGTCACCTGCATATGGGAATCAGAAACTGTAAATTAACTCCCAAGTAATGTTCTTCCGTAGAAGATGGGGTTCACCATACTTGCTTGGGCACTTTGGGAGGAAAGGAAAAAATTACTTTTCTCATGGAAATGAAGCAGCCTGTTACGGTACAGAGGCTGAAAAGCTGAAACAAATATTCTTGGTTCAATGAACAGCTTCATTGCTTGGGTAACTGACAGAGGAGATGCCAAAGTTGCCTTGTAAACTCTTTTTAAGGCCAATTAAAGGTATCTTTTAACTGAGTCTCAGATATAAATATGTTTTGGGACAGAGGATTTTCCCCCCTCTCTGCTTTTAAGAGTTATTTTCTTTATGCTTCCTTTGCTCAGTTTTTTTATTAGGGCAGTCACGAGCCTTTTTTTTTGGAGACTTTTTTTTTGTTATAAATTTTATTCCAGTATTTTAACTTGCTATAGAACTAAGTTAAAATAAGAATCACATTTTGCACCCAAAAAAAAATGGAAACAATGTTTGAAAATTGCACTAAATATTAAAAAAATAAAATAAAATTAGACCCATGAGAACAGATCAGTTGTCTCTTAGCCATTTCACTGTCCTTTCCTCCCTAGCTCCTGCTCTCTGAATCTATTACCAAAAAATGGCAGTACACCCACATGTGACTTGTCACAAACTTGGCTAGTATCAGCCAGTCCAAAACCAGCAAAAGACTCTGACTCAGAAGCATCCTCGTAGGAAAGCCTGAGTGAGCATGCAGGCTTTGAAAGTCCCAGGCTCGGGCAGTGAGTTTAGATGGCAGCAGAGGCAGAAATTCTGTTTAAAACATCCCTGATATGATTCTCATGTATTTCACTTGGCTGCTGGACTTTCCCAGTGATCCCTTCATCATTAGGGTTTTTTTTAGATGGGAAGGACTACAGGGATCCGAGCTGTCATGCTCTGTTACGTATGGGATTTTTCTTCAGTGTTACGTGGGGAAGAGGAATGGGCCCCTCAAGGAGACAAAAAGGTTGGGGACATATGAAATCCCAGTTAGACTGCATCAGACTTTTCTTTTGAAATTCTTTGTTTTACATGCTTCTAACAGTATGGGGGTTAAATGTAGCCTAGTGATTTTGACAGTACCTTTTTCTGCAAAGTCTCTCTGCTGCAGGTGTCAAAAATGCTTTGAAAGGAATTGTAATGATTTCTGAAAACTAGTGTCTTCCTCAGGAAAAGAAATTCTGCTCCTTAATTTGTGGGAAAAGGCCTTTATGAGGTATAATCACTGCAGTGTCTTTGGAGACTGATGAAATCTTAACATTCATATCCCTGGGTTCACCACAGCTTCCTTTACGCCTATATGTTAATACCTCATCATAAAGTATTTGCCTTATTATTTCTCTGCCTTTGTAATCCTTTTCAAAAAGATCATTATGATCATCGTTCTGCTCTGCTGCTGGCAGTATGGCAGACTAGATATTACAATACTCAAAAGTCCCCGATTCATAATAAGTTATATTCAATGAAAGTTCAGAAATTGTGTTGTCAGAGGAGTTTAAAGTCTCTCTCAGTCACTTGCTGCCCATGTGCTTTCTGAGAGAGATCAAACTGTGAAATAACGTATGTGTGGATGTTCATCATCTTTTCCTGCGCACACTTAGGGTCAAGCAACTTCTTTATGCAATGTTCAAATAAAGCATTATTAGCTCATCATTACCATCAGGCGTATGATGGTGGAGGAAATGTGAGAAGACTTTTGTGCTTCACTAGATACATTTTCATTTCATTTCCTGAAGACAGTGTACTTTTTTTAAAGGCCACCTTTGTCAAGCAGACACCTCAACCCTGCTTGGAGCTGCTTATACCTCTCTCTTCAAGGAGCCCAAATCAGTGGCATTGTGATCAGCTGAGGAGGTTGCTGCTTGTCCTGTATCATCTTGCTTTCGTATTTCTCTCACCCACACAGTGAGCTTAGGAAGAAAAACATGAGAAGTTTTGGCTGTGAATGAGAACTGAACAGGACATGTTTTTCCCATCTTGTTTAGTATTTTAAGATTTGAAAACCATTCCTCGTTTATACTATGATGAAACTTAATTGGAGAGAGAGATCAATCCTCTGTCATCCAAGAATAACAAACATTATAGTGTTTGGGGCACAATATGGAAGAGGGCGACCTTGCTTCTCTACAATTTCTCTTTTTTTAAGCTGTTCCAAAAATAAGTATCCGCTGGCCATGACTATTTTGAAGGCAGATCAGATCCTCTTTAACACATAATACCTATAATCTTGATCCAGAGGCTGTGAAGTCGTTATAGGAACAAAAATAGTAATACAAATCGAATAAGCATTACTTTAACATAACTCACATTTACAAAATTCTGAAGTGAGATTTTTACAGCTCTTCATGTTGAGGTGTGGGTCACAAATTCACTGCTACTCCTTCAGGGGAGAAGGACAAGCTGCCTGCTCCCATCTGGGCAGGCTGCTGTTGCTTCTCTGGACATCTGAAAGAAGGACACCTTCTTTGCTGCTGTTTGGATACTGCAGCTGAAAGAGCCCTGTTCTGCTAGAGCTTTTCCTATAAGTTATTTTTCATTTGATCTTGCATTTGGCCTTCTTATTCAATGAAGGGATGGTCTGGCAAGGTCTGATGTGCTCTGCTGTGTGACTAATAGAGGACAGAAAATGAGAATGACGGTGGTTAACCTTCCTGGCTTCATAAAATACACCCCAGCTCAAGTTGCCATTTTCATTCTGCATCAGCCATTGCTCTGCCAAAGGCCTTGCTTTCCTGGTTTGCTATAGAGGCTGTCAAGCCAGTGATCAATGCTAGGATTTTTGTTTGCTTCCTGATACTGCCATCAAAGGACCAAGCCAAATGAATCTGTGGATAAAAGAAACTGGTAAGAGAAAGTAAGACAAAATTATATAGGACTGTTTGGGATATCTAAGCTGGTTCTTTAATGCAGAGACCTATGATGAAGTCTTGCAGGGTCTTAGTCCTTTAAAATTGCAAAGGTTTCAGAGTCCTGATTTTGAAATGAAGGTTGTGCTCAGGTTTGTAGTGGTCTACATATAAGCAGAGGGAGTATGAGTTTGCATGTGCACTTAAAAAGGTGTTAACAATTAGAATAAATTTAAAAGTAAATTGTAAAACTTGATTTTCTGTAGGAGTTAGATACATTTTGTCTGGTGCTTTATTGTGTAAAAATGTGTTAATCCAGTTTCTTGTGAATTCAGACCTTTTCTCCCAAGGAACATCTCTTTTGGATGTTGCAGTTTGATTGAGTTACAGGCATTAGTAAACTGCAGTCTGCATTAAAATGTTTATAATGTTTCTCATTCCTTTTTTCTAGGTGAATTAAAGGAAGACAATAAGTTGGACAAAAAAGATCAGTCTAGTGTGGGGGATGAATCAAAGAAAACAGATGGTAAGGACAACATTTTATTACATTTTGTCACTCATTTTTATATGCAATCTATTGTTTCCTAAACATTCACAGTTTACTCTAAAACAAAAAAAATGTGTGGTAATCAGAAACAGACTTAACAGAAACAGTCATTAGAATTGACAAAAGCCATTGGGGCATTCCGGGGAAAAATCATCCCTTTCACATAATGCCTAGCACCACTTAGTTGTTCTGTTGGTAAGCCTTATCCATCAATTTTTTGTGCAGTGCCTGGAAGAAAAATCCTGGATTATTAGAGTTGCTTAACAGGAAATGCGGATTTGTGAGGTTCTATCCTTCTGACTTTCTTTGGGCTGTATTCTGCTCTCTGTTAGGACAGGCTGCATGGGAGATGCAAAAAACAGAGCTAAGAAAAAACCTGCGCAAGATGTCCCTGTTTATAATGACTGCACGTTATACTATGCCAATACAAACACAAAGCTTTATTAACTTAATTGGCTGAGGGGGAATTTGCCAAGTGCTGTCAAACCACAGGTGTGGGAAGTAAGCAGGAGTAAGCACGTCAGCATAGAGGTCCTATTAAGGATGCTATATAAAAGGGATGTTGCTGAAACATTGTTGAACTGGAGCAATCCCAAGCTATAGAACGGTTTCTTGGGCACCTGGGAATAATTTCAAATGGGTCTGAGTCTAGTGTAGAGGTCCACAGACATTTTAGCAGCATCAGCAAAGTGGAAAAGCAGCTGTAAGGTCTATGGCATGTTCACTCTTTTGCACCTCCTCAGCTGTGTACTACAGGGCTCTGAGATAGTATCTGAGCCCATGTTGCTCCAAAAGTGATTGCTAAAGTATTAGGCAGCGATATAAACGGAAACAAATGTTAGAGCTAACATTTCCTTTGTGTATGTCTCAGTGTATATCCACTAAAACACAACTATTCCTAAATGTAAATAATACAGTACTTTGTTTTGATGGTCAAGAAAGACAACCTCATAGTAAGCACTGCAGTTAAGAATGATTCTATTTTTTATTTTATCGCTTCCTTTTAAGAAATTACTTAAAATTCCTGTTGCTCCAGCAAAGTGATAAATAAGAAGAAAATGCGATACCTCAACTAAAAATGTAGAAAAATTCATCTAGAAGCATGTATTAATTTCAGACACATAAATATGTACTTTTTTTAAAGAGGGCCCTTAGCAACAATTGTTTAGGAAAATTCAATTATGTTGTTAAGAGGTCATATTATTTGCACACTTGAGTTAAGTGTCTGTCAGGAAAACAGTCTTGAACAAGTACCATTCACAACTCTTTATGCGGTCATGCAGAAATTAAGCATAAATACTCAAATAACATACGACTCTTCAGACATTCATGAATATGTGCAGTGCTGTATGTAACTATCAAGGCCCCAGAAGAATTAAAGGGTAGAATGGCTACTCTCCCCACAGCGGTGGGTGATGGCTGAGCAGGGGCTGTGCTGGAAGGCTGCAGCCCTGGCAGGACCAGGTGGATGCAGAAACACTGGGGCTTCTTTGGAAGGACTCAGGAGCATCGGCCCAGCCAAGAGAGTAGATCCTAGATCCGGCTATCCCTAACTTTGAGGACCAGGATGCATTTGAAGGCCTGCACTCTCAAGGCCTCAGAAAGATTAGGGACACCTATTTAGTTGGGCTGGAGGACCAAGAAGCGAATGTTTCATGCTGACTTGAAGAGTGAGGGTGTGGATTTAGTTCCTTGCAAGTTTCTACTCTCTGTGTGGTGTAGTTATTTAAAGTCTGTTTGTTCTCCTGTAAGAAAATGTTCTGCTTGTCCCCTTAGGGAAAAGACGAATAACATGGGACCAGTTGATTACAGTGAATAAGCAACTGTAACCATGCAAGGACAATTTGTAGGCTGAATGTTTTTCATTGAGACGCTGTAGAGACAGATTATAGCTAACAATCTCATTGATAGAAATCAGGAGAAAAATTGTGAATGATGTGCCTTAGAAGGAAAGTGCTAGGGTGGCACTTCTGTTTTGACAAATACTGCGCAACCTCTTCTGCCCGTTACTCCAGAGAAAATCCCCTTACCAGCCATGTGAGGGATGTGGAGAAAGGAACATTATCCATGGATAATACATAGCTGTTTGCAGACTACTGAAATGTTTACCCGAACATATGCTTTCTCACGTGCCAGTACATGGTCTTTCACATGCTGGAAAAAAAAAAAAGATTAAGCAGGGGAGTTAGAAAGATTGAGGTTACAGCTATAATGCACTCACCACATGTAGTTTGCCGGTGGGTGAAACTCAGCCTGGACTTTTTGCAGGGTCAAGGGTACTTGGGTTTTACAGCCTCTGTTCAGTATGTAGCTGGGGTGTATTTGTATTAAACAGGTGCCCATTTGTGTAGATTTACCATGAGGGCTTCAGCTTTCTTACCACCACCCATTAGCATCAGCTGAGGTCAGTCTACTATCCTGTTGCGCTGCACAGGCGTCCTGCACCTGGAGAACAAAGCTGCAAAGTATATGTTACATAAATCTTTGCAGGAACTATGTCCAAGTTGCTTTTTGACCATATACAAAGGAAGTTCTTCTAATATCTTGTTATAGGAATACATACATGCCAAAATATTTTTAATACATTTATCCTGCTACATGGGGAGCCAAGTGGCCAGGGACACACAGAATAACTATCCCATGTAGACGTGAAGACATTGAAGCTGCATATATATACTGTAGTCACAGGTGTGAAATGTAGCTTCTGTGTCAGAGTTACCTTGAAGCTACCCAAAAATAATTAAGTGAGCATGCCTCCAGAAACAGGGACTCAGGCTCACTAAAACAGTGAGGAACTACATACGCATCTAGCCAGAGCTTCATACGACTGAGTCTATCTGTATCGAAGCCAACTACTTTAAAGCTAGCTTGAAGATGGCTATGTAAGCTGCAGTCATGCCTTAGATTTCTATCTTAACCGCTTCAAAATCCTGTGAAAGTCTCTTGAACGTAGGCTAGTCTCCTTCTCATGTTAATCAAATCTTCATATTATTGCCTATTTCTGTGGGAGATACTGCTTGTTACTCAGTACTGCCCTTTTTTCAGTTCCAAGAAAAGAGATATGGGGCTGCCATTTCCCACATAAAGACACAGCCCTATCAGAGACATCATCAGCACAAGCAGTTCATCAAATGTTTCCTGTGGGATAGAACATTATTAAACCATTTTGGAAAACCTGATTTTCCCATGTGAAATAGTTGCTTTTCAACACTTTGAATGGAAAATTGTAAGCAGTCACATGGAAATAATTTTAATCTACATTCACAAACTTTCTTTTTTGCAATTTTTTAATGCTCACAAAACTGACAACAAATGAGAAAATTATTCTTCCCCATTTCAGACTGGATAGAAGGAAGAAATTTTTTATGATGAGGATGGTAAAACACTGGAACAGGTTGCCCAGAGAGGTGGTGGATGCCCCATCCCTGGAGACATTCAAGGTCAGGTTGGCTGGGTCTCTGAGCATCCTGATCTAGTTGAAGATGTCCCTGCTCATTGCAGGGGGGGTGGACTAGATGACTTTTAAAGGTCCCTTCCAACCCAAACTATTTTATAATTCTACAATTACCACTTTCCCAGGTTATCTCTACCACTTCCTCATTTTTTTCCTACTGGGAAAAGATACTGCAATGTTAATACGAAGTTCTCAGTGCAACTCTGTTCTGGGGACCAAAACACAGTTTATTCAAATAGTCTTTTTCAGCTAGCAATTATAGGCAATTAAAAGGGGTTTTTTTTTTGTGTTTGTCCTGGGAACTTATTATGCTAGTGGTAACATGCACGTTTGCTGGTTTTAGCACAGAAATACACAGGATATTTGTATATCAAAGAGCTGGTACGTACAGAGAAAGCCTGATGTGCCCTGGGTGTGTGTGATGATGAGCAATGCTCCCACCTCGTGGCCAAATTGTAACCCTGCGTCTTGACAGGTCATGGTTTCAATAACACATTCCTCTATGCAGTGCAACAGAACAGGATAGAATATAGTTAATAGAATATATTTAATAGAATATAGTTAATAGAATATAATGTCGTATAAGGAAATACAATATGTAGCCTAATATACAGACTCTATGAAGAGTTTGTAACAGGCTTATCGGAAATTGAGGTTTTAGCTTTCTTTATTTTGATTTTGTTAAGCTGTACTGCTGCTAACAGTAGTTAAAAGCCTTTCCTATATTTTCTGTACATTGCCCATGCCAACAGGTAAAGCTGCCTTTTGGTCTTAATTTTTCTTTACAATCATTCCTTGATCAGCAAGTGGAAAATTCCCTGATTATAAAGGTAAAGTACAGGGGCATCATTTCTTTCTGTCCCAGTTGCCCTCAAAAATCAAGTGGCAGAATAACTGGCACAGAATGTTATCTGAGAACGCTTTTGGTATAGGAACATGGTGGTGTGAAGGAGCCATGATGATGGCTCCACAATTATCCCAGACTGTTGAATTAACAAGATTCTTCCCAGCTTCATTTAAAGAGAATGCAGCTTTTTGCAAAGCTGTTTAACCTTTTAAGAAATATCTGTCTTTGCAGCCTTCTGCAGGTACAGTTTTTATGTGTGTCAACCTAGCCAAGACCACTATGAATGGTCTCATAGCAATGAACGCTAAGTAGACTTCTT
This sequence comes from Anarhynchus alexandrinus, assembly GCA_008711295.1. Classification (NCBI taxonomy): domain Eukaryota; kingdom Metazoa; phylum Chordata; class Aves; order Charadriiformes; family Charadriidae; genus Anarhynchus; species Anarhynchus alexandrinus. The sequence continues at coordinate 31,365 of VUYV01000573.1, read as the reverse complement.
CTGACAAAACCCTGCTTATACAATCTGCATAATGCCAATGTTGTTTTAAAAGAGGTTACTCAAGCGTATAAACGAGCAGCATTTTTCTGTAACTTCTCGAGAGAGGTAAAAAGGTAAATTTCAGGTCATATAAATACTGGTGCTATTTCTACTTCTATTCCAAAAGATAGGCTGATTTCTCCATTATTGTGAGAAACAAAAAGCCCATTTCAGTTTGTAAGGCAAAAACATTGGAATCCTCCTTGCTTCTTGATAGTGCTCTTGATATCATATGTCAGAATCCAGCAGCAGTGGCAAACTGGAATTACAGTAGTCTAAGACTACTTCTAAAGACGATTTCCTTCCTTTTCTCGCTTCTTTTAACGGCCTGTTATTTGAATTACATTAGAGGTTATTGCCCCAAGTTAGAAAGCATTGTACTGATACCTTCTGGAAAAGCTTACTTGAAAGCATGAAGGCATTTTGCTATCCAAAAAGACATATTTCACCATAATTTATCTCTACTGAACAATTGCTCCATAGTAGTGCAATATGGGATAACTGGAGGGGGGGAAAAGCTTCTGTGCTTTTTAAAATCCTTTTTGTGTTCTTTTGAAAAAAAAATGAGTGTGTCCAATTTAGCAAGTGGCACCTGAGGCAAGCTGGAATTTGCATAGAGGGATGTACTCTGAAGAAGGTTTTATGCAGTTTTAATATCAAATAGATGATAAATGTGATGTGAAGTGGTCTTTGAAGCTAAATGCAAAATACATTGTTAGCATCCTGACCTCGGGAACGTTACATCACCATGGCATGCATGCTCGAGGATAATATGGGGAATATGTAGAAAGGTACCTTGTATAATTATGCAGATGATTTTGTGACTTGTCAGTTTTGTGTGTGTATGTAAATCTTATGGAAAGCACCTGGTTTTCCTTTGAGACTTTCATGTAGTACTTTTTTAGCCTGCTTTCCAGTGTTCAGGCCATACCATGTAGTTAGAAAGTCCTTAGGATGCTTGATTGCTTTTTGCTTCTACTTTACATGAAGTCACAGATATATGTGACAAGTTTAAAAATTGGGAATAGCATTTGGCTTGATTTCAAATTTAAGTGAATATTTGGAATATTCATTCCAGATGCATGGTGAAAAAAAAATCACTGCAGGTACCTAAGTGGGTTTTTTGAGTAGTTAATGTTATGGGGAACATTTTTTCAGGTTACCTTTGGTCCTTCAAATATAGTTCTGGTCAGAGATAGCGTATGGCTGCATTGCTCCCCGGGGGTAACGTCTGTCGTCCTGGAGGAATGTGTAACTTACATAGTGCATTGCCGAAATTCCTTCTTGATTTTGCACCATCAGCCACCAGTCAGGGAATGGAGCTGTGACCTTGCTTCTTTTAGAGTCCTTCTTACCCCATTTAGGATAGTTTGCCTGTGCAATGATGCATAGAAATTCTCTGCTTCAGCAAGAGAAGAGTCCTGCTTGCTCCCCAGCTCCATGAATTTTTGTTCAATCCTGTGACAATCAGGCCTCTTTTTCCCCATGCAACACTTAGCCCTGAAAGAGAAACCTAGGGCATGACTGAAGGGGAGGAAGAATATGAAATGGCTCCTCAAAAGAGGTCGGTGACCTTTAGCTTTCATCTTATCCTTTCCTCATGGAAACAACTAGCTTCCAATTTGAGCATACCAGCTGTAGGTATCTTACCAGACAGGGACTCTGACAAGGTAGTAGAAGCGTTAAGGAGGAAGAAATCCAATAGTCAACTGTATGGCAATCCAAATGTAAAGATTCCACTCTACAAACTGCCAGCTGGATGCTTGGTGGGTACCTTCATGCCCTTTGCTTTGTGTGCTGGACCTGCTGCCTGGTCTGTCCCTGGGGGTAGAGGCGAAGGGACATCGGTCCTCTTGGACTGCTCAGTCTGCAGGTCTGTACCATTCAGTCCACAGAAGCTGGACAAAGAGTAGAGAGAGTCAATTTACAGGTTAGTTTTCTGAAACTCATACCCTAATAGTAATCTTTACTACTTATTACTATTAATTGGTCCATTGTTAGGCAATTCATTCTTTTCTTTGCTTCTAAACCACTGCTTTGGTATTCTTGATGTCAAAACCTGGGACTTGGAGTCAATAATAAATGTAGAAGAAGACAACCAGCAAGTGATATTAGTTGAAAAGTGCTATTTTGAATCAGGCTAAAGTATTTAGGAATTTCAGTCTAATTCAAAACAAATGATTGTCAAAAACTCAAGAGGCACTGAAAAAAATCCAAATGAGAATATTTGCTTTGAAGTGATGTTTCACATTTTTAGTCATCTTTAAGTAAATAGTAAAAATAAAAGTTTTGTTTGAGTTCGATGAAAAGCTCAGCTTGATCATTCATTTTCTCTCCACCCCTCTCCCACCAAAAAAACCCCACTCCCCAACTGTCTTTTTTGCCATGAGAGAAGGCAATTACTTGTGTCTGACCCAGAGCTAAGCACTATCCTAATTTTTCATTTTAGTCACTCAAAGAAGCAATTACATCCCTAGTGCTAATTACAAAATTCTGATTCATGTATTTGACTGAAAACTTTGTTTGCTTCAATTATTCTTCTGCCTATGGCAGCTGATCCCTTTTGTGCCTTGAAAAGCACTGGGGTTTTCATTTCCATCCACAACGTAACAGCTCTTTATGAAAACCATGATCTAGCTTTTACTCCAAACATGTTCTGAGCTTTGAATTATGTTTGATTATCAAATATAAAATAAGCTTTCGCACTTATTCCTGTAGGTTGGTTTGCATAATAAGTGTCTAATTTCTTTCGTACATCCTTTACGCAGGAAACTTAAATGTCATTTGGTGTAACCAAACTTTTGCCAATGTATTCATTGTGTTTTTCTCTGCTGTTATGTATTTCCATAATGTGCTGGTAAGCAAACAACATATATTAAAATAAAGCTAATCTCTTTCTTCCATCACTGATGTGATCTCAGGTCAAGTGTAATACAAGCTGTCAAGCAAACATAAAACTCAACATCAATGTGAACAGGACTAGAAATTGTTTGACGTCATGAATGATTTAGGGATAATTATGTGCCAAAGCTCAAAAATGAGAATACCTTCTATGCTAATGTCATTTCTCCTCCTAGCAAAATGAATGTTAAGCACTTGGGTCGTCTGCTAAATTAGAATGATGGTATTTAAATTCAGTTACAAAACAAGTATTCAAAACTTTTTTCCAACAGCATTTATTCTTGTTTTCCCTTGCTTTAAACAGGATGCAGGCACCTTCGAATAACATTCTATTTTCTTTGGCAAAAATAATCACTCTAAAATTTTTCATCCATTAAAAAGACAGATAACGGAGATAAATTAACTTATAACACATATTTCTTCTTTATTTCACTGATCTTCTGAACTTTGTTTCTCAGACCTCGTTCATCTGTGGTGCAACAGAGGCAAGAGAATAGCATAAGTATGCAGAATTTATTTCTTCATGGTCTTAAATTTCTTCAAAAAGGCTTTCCAAATGGCTTTAGTAGGAGACAGGATCATCCGGTGCTGAGAACTGAGCACTGAGATTTTGGACATCATTTTATTCTGAGCACCAGGAGTAGCTTTAACAGTGCTTTTCAGACATGGACAGGTTACAACTGAGAACACTTTAGCACTCAGAGGAGACAAGAAATACCCAGGCTTTTAGGAATAATTGTACAAAATTAGAGCCACTCCTGCAAGATGCTGAGTGAGTCCACAAAAGGAATTAAAAGTGGCAGATTTAGTGATTTGCCCCACCAGCTGCAAGTGCTTCCATCATTTGTACTAGGAAGGATAACTGCCTTTTTGATTATGGGTTATTTGAGACCCATTTACTCAGACTATTATTTCCCCTCATTATGCACCACATCAGTAGTAATCATTTTATGATATCAATTGCCTTACAACAAGTTGTCATTTCACCCGGTGCCTGGATGGAGCAGGGTGCTGGGGGAGAGCAGAGTTTGGAATAGTCTTGCCCAGAAAAGCCTTGGTTTTTAATATGTGAGGGTAGAGGCTACTTTCAAACACCATGTCAACTTTCCTAGGAACACTTGAACAACCATGCTGGGTCAGACCAAAAGTCCCTTTAGCTCTCCATCACCTACCTGACAACATTTCATAGCGGAGATCTTAATGAACAAAGAACAAAACCAGAGCAATGCCTCCCCCCTACACCTTTCTGTCTTCCAGAGAGCTAAGGCAGAGGTCAAATCTTTGACTTGAATAGCCTCTGATAGATTTTTCTTCCATTACTTTGTCTAATTATCTTTAGAGCCCTGGTACTCTTTTGTGTTCTGGGCACTGAGGCAACACAATTCAAAATTTACTTAGGCATTATGTGAAAAATCACATCTTTTTATTGGTTTTAAATTTACTGCTTGATAATTTCATTTGATAACCCCTTTCTTGGACTGTGAGAAACAGTGAGTAATTGTTCCCTATTCGCATTCTTAGTGCCACTCATAATTTCATTTACATTTTGTTAGATTCTCCCTGCAACTCTCCCTTTTCATGCTAAAGAGTCATAGCATGCATAAATTTTGTATATTCAACTTTCCTTCAAGTACAACCCTTGATAGCTGCTGTTTATGTTAGTATGTAATGCTGACAGTCTGTGTTACACATGTGGTTCTTGGGATGTGACAAGAGAATCTGATTTTAATAGATATGAGAAAGCTTGTAGGATTCAATTTTTTTTCCCCAAATTTTCAAGAATAAAACATATGAAATACAAAAATGTCATTTTAATATAATTGCATGCTGATTTTTTTTGGTTGCTGTCTTTATGATGTTACATCATAAAAGCATGAAAAGGCATCACCATAGGGAGCTCAATAAGGGATGTACTGAATGAATATGGTTGCCTGAGGCTCTCTTCTTTTGCTTTTTCTGTGTATTAAAACTCTCAACTCAAAAAATATCTTGGCATAATAGTACCTCAAGGGCAATGTTATTTGGTGGTAGGGTGGAGTTCTCCCATCCTATAGAAGTGCTCATGCAGCATGCTAAGAAGATGAGATTTGTTCACGCTAAGCACTACTTTTTCACAAGAGAACTGCAAGGTTACCACAGTCTGCTTTGAAAGAAAATCCAAGTGCGTAGTCCTGGATAATTGTGGTGTCATCTTGCCCTTCCTTTGTAATTAAGTGTGGTCATAATGCTGAAGGAATGGATATTTGAGCAGAAGAAACAGGGACCATGATATAACCTCGCAAATGCTTTCATCGACAGAGACTGCCAAGCAAGCTAAGTAGTTTGTGAAAAAAAAAAACAAAAAACAAACAAACCCTGCCCACGAAATCCGCAGTGTGATTCCACGTCACGCTGTCCCGCAGTCTGGATTCAGCATTTATTTTTTAGGAGAGAAAATAGCAGAGTTTTCTTTTTCAGCGCTTTTGGAGGCTGGGAAGGAAGGGATGGAGGGATGGACAAGGGTTTGGCTGGAGCGGCGGAGCCGTCCACCTTCAGAAGCGGTGGTGGGAGAGGTCAGCTCTCCGTTCCCTGCTGGTACAACCGGCGTCACGACTGTGATTTACGCTCGGTGAGGAGCGTGAGTCATTACAGAACAGGTGTAGTTTTTGAGTCAGTCTAAACTCTCACCTCAGTCTAAATGCCTCTTGGGGCTCTGTTCCCGTTCTCCAACTGGGTAGCAGATTGTGAAAGTTTGCATTAGACAGGCATAATAAATGCCAACTGTTAAAACGGATAGTTCTTGTAAGGCCTCGGACTCCAAAGCATTTGTTTTATCACAAAAGGAGAGGCAAATATGTGAGATTAATCACCGATTGTGCAAAACTGACAGCCAGCTTCCTTGCTGTATGGATACGCTGAGTAATTCTGTGTGAAGGAATGGACAAACCGCAGAGTATTTTCACTTCAGTACATCAGACTGTGCAGTAACGTAGTAAATACATACATTCATAGTCCAGTGAGCGCAAGTTAAAAATGCTTCAGTATAAACTACAAGCTGACAGCAGAAATGGACTTAATAATCTCCTTGCAGTGGGCACTGGTATCACACAAAGAGCTGTAGAAGTCACTGGTATTTGTATTAGCGATCAAGGGGAGGGTCAAACAATATAAACTCACCAGCGGCACTGAAGGACTGAGATGTGCATTCAGACGAGACTATTTCAGATAATGAAATTCAATATATGCCAAGTGAACTACTTAAAGTCTTCCTGTGTACCGAGCGCTGCATATTCATTTTTTTTCTTCTTTCAGTTACCTCTGTTGATACGTACTAATATTTGCCCTGGATCTATTGTGCCAAAATGAGAAAGAGCCTGAATCACATTCAAGGTTAAGGTAGTTGTAGGGAAGCTATATTGTATCCAAAGGGAAATTCAGCTAGGAAACGAACACATCTGCTCCACCAAGTAGAAAAACAATTTAAAGCAAATGCTGTACTGGAATGTTCTCACTGGAGCTGATGATGTGGCTAACAGAAGCAAAAAGCAATATATGACTCAGTTCTCCGCAGGGAACTTCTAGAGCCTGGAAAAAAACATTGCATTTTCCCTTGTTTCATTAATGGGGATGGGAGGGGTTCAAAGTCTTGTGAGTATGGAGGGCATAGGAAGGGGGAGGGCACGTTGGGTAGTACATCAAGCTCTGTTTCAGATTCCTGGTGTGATTCAGCAAATCATTTAAGAGATTCAGAAATAATTACTGCTCAAAGATGTCGTTTAGTCCACCTGTCCCAAATGATTACCTTTCCTTCTGGGTCAGTCTTTTCTTTTTAAAATGTGGCTAATGGTAGATCTCATGGGATTGTTATGATCCTGTCAATGTCAGTAAATCTGACTGAACTTTTTAGATGGGAGACATCGAGAAAGTGTAGTACTATTGTTATGGCTGTTACTATTGCCTGTGGTAGATTATGCTGTTGGTAGTCCTGGGAATGTGACAATTCAGTCTAAATAAATCCAATTAAATGCTGAAAGCCTAATTCTTTACAACAGTGTCTTAGAATTGCATCAGTTATCCAGATACTTTAGCAACTTACAGGGGACCGTCCTGAAAGGAAAAGTCCCCCTGCTTAACTACACAATAGAAGAAAATGATACCAACACACTAACAGATCTGTACAGCCACTGCTGTACATTCATCAGAGATAATGCAATCCAGCAGCAAAGCCTTAGATCTTTGGTTTGTCAGTCTTTTTTCTCCTTTGCCCAAATACTGCTCTTTTTTTTTTTTAAAGCAGCAATATATTATTGAAGGCAAAAGAAAATGGTTTTCTTGAAGGAGCCAAAGAGATTCTGATGATTACATCTTCCAAGACATGCCCAGCCTTACAGATAAATTCATCTCTCCTTGGGCTGCATCTCCTTGGTTGAGAGACCCTTTCAAATGCACTTTCAAACTCTGCCGACATGAGCATTGTCAGAATAACAGTAGCTGAGCAGAGTGCCAGGTGTACTCAGATAACCCGTTGGGATGCCCAATATAGAATAAAATATTCATGTTCCTGTTTGAAGCTTTTCCAGAGGATTTCCTGAGGAGGGTGTGAGGCGAGTTGGATAGAGTGTCCCCTTTCATTAGAGACTGTCCTCTTTCACTAGAAATAAAGAAAAAGGTTTCTTGTCTACATTTCTCCTTCAAGGAGATCTGTTCATTCTGAAGATTCATTTGTGGTATGACTACATAGAAAACTGTTATGTTTGTACATTCAGGATAATGTTAGTCAAACATGGCCTAATTTTGAAGCCAAGGGATTATAAATATTTGTCAGAGGAGTCAAGGAGATTGTAAAATGCACTTATTTTGTTACATCTCAGGCACCTATCTATACATAAGGCTGTGCTTTTCATTGCAAGGTCTTTGGGAGAAAGGGGCTTTAGAAAGGTGGTGCTTTTTTGTGTTTGGAGCATTTTCTTATCTTCACCTCAAACCACATATACAACATTGCTTTCATGAGCAAAAAGGTACTGAAAGAGCTAGTGAGCAAGGGTGATCAGAGAGCCCTACAGCAAAGAATCCTAATGGGATCTCTTGATCTAAGCATGCTGGATTCTGTTACATGATCTCATTGATGCCAAAGGTTGAATTCCCACTGGATTAATCAGAGCACAATGGATTTCACTTTGTGTAGGACAGCATGATATTTCCAGTCCATCCAATAAGAAGTATTACTGTGGTGCACCTCACCTTGCAGCCTTTCAACATTTAAGCAAAGCTGCACTGCTTGGAACAAATGAGGCTGTCTAAACTCATACCCTTCTTTTTCTTTCCCAGATTACCTGCTCCTTGGACAAAGGGGAGAAGGGCAGCATTTGACGCTTTTCTTTTTCTTTTTTTTTTTTTCCAGATAAGGAAGAGTAAAAATATATAAAAAACAAGACTGCAAATTTCTTTCATCATTTTAGCTGAGCTTCTTCATTCCTGTTCTCCTCCTTCCGCAAAGACCAGTTTCTGGGGAAAGCACTAAACAACTTTCAAAACACTCCTCCTCCCACTGGCTACTTCACAGCTAATGACTCTGGGTTCTAGGGTGGGGGCCTTGGTTTTTTGGGTCAGTTTTATTTCTGTTTGTTTGTTTGTTTGTTTGTTCGTGTTCGTGTGCATTTTTTGTTGTTTTGGGAAGTTTTTTGTTAAAAAAACAAGTGGTGATTTCCTGATGCAAACGGTTCCATTTTTCTGGACAGGTCAAGCTAATAGATGAGACTCATCTTCAAAAACTGGTATTGCCCTTTGCTATGCCTCAGCTTGTGAAACCAACATTAGGATGATACGAAAGAATATATATATATAAAAAAAGAAAACTTGATAATACTTCACTTTTACTCTTTTTCTTTTCCCCGAGAGCCTTTTCCAATTGCTGGTAGACAGAATTTGACACGAGTTTTACCCTTGCAGTAGAAGATTTTATTAATAAGAATGGTGAATTTGTAGAGTCTTTCGACCATTTGTTAGGATTCGATGTCCAGATGATGCAATGATAGTAAAATGTTTTTGTTTCTAAACCGTGGGCAGACTCACTCAACACTTGATTTTGTTCTGGTTTTGCAGTTAGGAATAGGAAAGGAATAATCAATGAAAGCGATACTCCCTTGGGACAAATTTTGTTGTCAGACTCTGAGAGCATGCACTCAGAGCGCATGTACTGTTTGAAGTGCCTGCCTTAACTTGAGATTACAGACAATGAGCTGTTTCCCACATTTGTTCGTGGGCTACTAGTAACCACTCTTTGTCTGACCTGAAGATCTAAGAGAAGAAGGGCAGCAGGGAATCACACAGATCAATTCTTGCTTTCGTCTCAGTGTGGTCTTTCTTTCATCACTGACTGAATGGACAGGCCAAAGAAAAGGAAAAGCGTTGCTGGAGAAGTATGTACAGACAAAACCAAGATGAAAAAGTGTGTCCTAAATACACTGCTGGAGTCGGTGGATAAAACTGTCTCATCCAGTGGAGTTAGACACAGGGAAAGTAGCCATCATTTTGGCTCGTTTTAAAGAAGAAATGTTAAAAAAACCTAACTGGCTCTGGCCTTGATTCAGGAAGGTATCTTTGCATAAGAAACGTCAAACATATATGTAAGTGCTTTTCTGGCTCGGGATCTTGGTAGGGATTCAGTTAATTGTAAGTAATTTTACCTGTCTATGTGGAAATCAAGACACATACATACACATACAACTTTTTTTTTGCCTAACTCCTTTTTGTTCAGGATGAGGTCTTGCTGTGTTAATCATATGTATTTTACAAGGAATCAGACTGCTGTCACGGCTCTTTGCTACGTAGAGAACATGCAAACCATTGGCTTAGGAAGGTAAATCTTTGGTGTTTCCTTTTCATGTTCAAAAGCACAGGACTTTACCACCAGCCTATATTAGAGCTTGAGTCTCTGTTCCTGCTTCAACTGTGCATCTACAGGGATGAGCTTCGCGCAACACTAGCAAAAATCACAGCAGTGATTTAAACATTTAAACGTGAATATCTTCTCTCTCAGGAGTGTTTGTATCTGGGATTTCGATTATTGATGCTTGAGACATTTTGAGTTCTTTTTTTTTTTTTTGGACACCAAAGTTTGAGTTTGTTCAAAGCCAGAGATTTAGATTAGGTTCATGCTGTGAAAAGGTTGCACTTCAATCACATGTTTTCAGAAGAAGTACAAAAATAACTCTTGCCATTCTTAGAACTCGCAGTTGGCTTCACTGAATGAGCTCATTTAAATAAAATAAATATAAGAGCACGTAGTGTTCCCATTTGTGAGCTTCTGGTTCAATGGTAGCTTTGGGATAGATTTTCTGAGGAAAACGGGGTGCTGGGAGGACTGTGGCCCCACAGTGAGTGCCGAGCACACTCCATGTCGTGTGACAGGCAGAGGGCTGTGTCACCACGTAGCACTTTCCCACCTCCCCTTTTCCCACTTCCATCAGCATTCAGCCCCGATAAGAGTGGTAGAATATGACTTCCAGCCCTGACCAGGCTCTTTGAAGGCACATCAATGAAATATCAATAATGCAGAACTAAACACCTCGGCGGTGACTCAGTCCCTGCTTAGTCATTCTCCTCCCTGAAGTCAGGGGGAACATACCCTCTGGTCAGAGGTGCAGGATGATTTAGTCAATATTTTTTAAGTTACCCTTACCTAATGTACAGTGACTAAAGATGCCTTAGATCATGCACAGTAGGATAATAACAATAATTTAAAAAAACCTAAATCTTTTTCTTCATCTGCTTCTGATATGTATTTTCTTTCTTTCTGGGAGTGACTTCTCCCAGACAGCGAAGCCAGACTGCTGAATTCACGGCTGGTCAGTTCTTATTTCTCATGCACTGGCACAAAGGTGTGAAATCAGACTGGAAAATGTTTTTCCTCCATTGTTAGGGTTATTCACCACCGGCAGGAGCTAACAAGGGAAGTGGTGGATTTGCTGTCTCTTGGGGACTGCAGATCAGAGTTGCCATTCTAGAAGAGATGCCGTAGTCAAAGTTACTGATCTCAGCACACAGGTATGCAGCAAAATGCTTTCCAATATACCAACAATCAGAGCTAGCTCTAACATCCGGCTGCTCTTTTAAAATCATTTGGATAAGCTACAGTGGATTGTTAGCATTTTTTAGATATTTTGTTGTCATGTAAAAAAAATCCCCATGAAATCTATTAGCTTGGAAATACATAAAGTGAAAGTGAAATCCAGAAATCGAAATCCTACAAAGAGACTAGGCCAGATGAAAGCATCTATTGTGGGGTCCCCTCCCAGGATCACACCTACATTCCTCTGCTCCACCCCCCCACCTCCCTGGAACACTCTGCATCATTGTGCCTAGTGCATTGTGAGCCAAGGAACGGTATGTTTAGACACCTCCCAGTTCAACTAGAGATCAGCCACTGTGCAATTGTGTAAAAAAAATAATAAAAATTAAAAAAAAATAATTACAGAACTGCTTTCTCTTATTTTATGCCATGAAAGGAAACAACAAAAAAAAAGTGGAAAAGGACTAGGTGTGCATCAGCTAATGGCCTATGTTTATAGAGAGTGAGAAAGGATTTTTGTTGTTACATCCTTACCTAACTTTGCCCAGACATATAGAAATTATGTTTTCAGATGTCTTCCTTTTTCATCCTCAGTAAGACTATACCATCAACGAGTGAGCCAGAAATTATGCAAATATAGGACCCATACCATTGGCTTCATGCTGAAATTCTACAGGATTATTTGGGAGCACCCGTCAATAGGCACAAAGGGTTCTTCTGGTGCCAGAGTGCTTCTTCCAGAGGGTGGCATGGGCTGGGAAGCTGTGTGACAAAGACAGCACTCTTCCGCCTCTGCGCAGGGACTTCTGGCGCTCTCAGAAAGCTCTGCCTTGCTGGAAGAGCACCAGGTGTCTTCTGCTTCCCAGAAACTGATGTGTAAGTTGAGGGGGAGAATCCAGGCCCTTTACCCCCTTAAAACAGGGAGGGATACCATTGCAAGTATCCCTGTCAGTGTTTTTTCCTTTAGCTGGGACTGGTGTTCAGGGAATGAGGAGGCCTTTGACTCGTGGTGACGTAGTGCTTGAACTCCTGGACACACTATAATTAAAAAAAAAAAAAAGCAAGCAATATGTTTTTATCCTGTCCATTATTTAAATGGTTCAAAGGGTGGAAGTTCTCTGGCCACTCAATCAGTGATTTGAACCGTGCGTTTCTGTGACAATATGCAAGAAGTGTTCACACCTGTGAAAGGATTTGTTTATTTTTTAAATTAATTTTTTTAAATGTAAAAATCTGTGATGTACCCTCTCAAAATACTGAAGTCACCAGCTTTCCTTACAAACTACGCAATATTTTTTTTCAAAGTTATACTGTCAGATTTCTATGTTTAATTATAAAAAGACAATGGATGTCACTAAAGTTTTCCACATTTGAGAAAAAAGAGATGCCTGAAGACAACTTTTTTTTTTTTTGCTGATGATAAAATAGGTGATAATTTAAAAAAAGAAATGAAGAAATGTTGCCATTTCAGACCGAAAACATATTTCAGAGTAGTGAATCTAGGCAGACTGATGCTTATCTATAAGTGCAGCCTTTTGTATAGCTCCAGCTGGTGTAAACTATGTATTAATACAATAGGACATTTAGCATCAGAATGAATCTGGAATTTGGGAGCCTGGTTCCTGATGGGTGAATGGGGGGGAGGTCAAATTCCTTTTTCTCTATGTTTCTTTTTTCAAGCATAAATTTTGTGGTTGGAGAGAAACTTTCCAAAATGTAGTTGGTTATGCCAGAGAAGAATGGTAAGTGGTGGTGTTTTTGCAAACTGCCCTTTGAATATGCAAATGTTTGCATACGTACTTACAAAGTCTTACAAGTTCAGTCTGTAAGCAAAAATCCTTCAAAGTTAGATAGCTGATAGCACTCCGCTGCTTTGTAATCAGAAGGTCTGTGAGCTCACCTCGCTAAAGGCAAATGCTTCCACTGTTAGTCCTTGCAAATTCTACAGTGGGTCCCAAACATGGTTTTTAATTAAAAAGCACAAGAATCTATTAAAATCAGAAATTATAGAGCCCGACAAGGACAGGACTTTTTTTGCTTCAAATAGAATAAACTGGTGTATCTCCAGGAACTCATGAGATGGTCTTAAATATATCGTATTGGCTCCTTTTTCCTCATGTTCCGTTTTATAATGATGAAACTCATCGTCCTCTGATGATCCGTACCATAAGTTAGCCATTTATACTCAGCAAATGACAGCATAATCAGGTCCTTTTCTCTTACTCTTTTTTGATCCATCACTTCACCCAATAATTAAAAACAACACATACTTTTGCATGTGTTGCACTGGTGCTGAACTCAGAGCTGTGCTGGCGCAGTGCCTGAACATCAGCACTCAAAAGCAGGAACACGCTGGCTGAGGACGAGAAGGAGCCCTGTGGCACTGACACTAACACGCCCCAGGGAGTGGATTCAGTGCTGTCCAGGTAGAAAGGAGGGGAAAAAAAACCATGCTTTCACACTTTAAGCCATAAATTCAGCTCCCTCCGAGGTGTTTTTTCCCACTTGTGTTACCCACAACATGAGTGGGTCTCCTCCAGTCTCAATTTAGTGTCAGGTGTGCATCCGAATGTGATACTCCCCCTGCTTCCACAGGCAGACGGGTTTTGCCATCCCAGACAACTCTCTCCCTGTCTGATTACTGTGATCACAGCAGGAGCAGGGCGGGTGACCACTGCCAATGCCATTATCTTCTGTAAAAGTGAAACGCTGGCCATGCATTTCCACTCGCTGAGACCGCCTCAGTGTTGCTGCAATGTCCCTTTTGATCCCCAGCAAGCACAGAGGGTTCTGATCTGTACCCAGGCAGGACCAGGACACATGCCTGTCTTCGAGGCATCTCCTCTCCCTGCCCTGGTGACTTGACCACCAGCTAGAAGAAAACGGAGCTACTTCCAGGCAAGCTGGCTGAGGACCTGAAGCTCAGCTTTGGGGGACTTATTTCCCCTCATACCTAAGCCCATGACAGCACTCACTCGCAGGCCTCACGGCACACTCTTGGCATTTTGTATTTTTTTGATTTCTTCCAAATGCGTATGTATCGAATGCTGTGTACTCATAACACCCTGGGTTTAGAAGCTATCCAGTGGTAGGAGGAATATACGTAATCCCGTTGTCTCTGCCGGTGGTCGTAGGAGTGCATCTGTCAAACAAAATTACTTATGGCCATTGGGGTTTTCTAGTGATAAAACCTAGCAGTAGAATGACAGAGTGAGCATTTTCCTTTTCTTCTTGCTTGGATGATATTTTTATACACTTTTATATGCAATTTTTTTAAATATTTGCTATTTTTATTGTAGGGTTCTGGTTGGGTTTTTACCAGACCTTCTGGTTGTCTACAGGCCCAGATTCTCACAGGAATATTTCCCTTCCCTTTTCTCCTCCCCCTTCTTCCCCGATAGACAAAAGCCATTGCATTCGCAACATCAGCTTGGAGCAAACTAACACCTAGGGCCTGATCACTCTTTTAGTTGCACTGAAATCAAAGGAAGTTGCATGCAAAGTCCTGCTGGTCCCATTGCAGCGTCTGGGGCCAAAGACTAAATAACCAAAACACGTACAACTAATTAGGCGCAGGGCGGCCTGTGTAAAGCCGATGCATCAGGGTGGCACTGTCTTCCTTTGCTGTGGTAGGAGCCACTTCCACCACAATGTGTTTAAATAAGACTCTCTCTCTTTCTCTCTTCATTCTGATGATGCTACTTCTTGTAGGCCTTTTGGTCAAAGTCATCCCTCAGTGCACTGACTACCTTCAGCAGGGAGGAAGGGTGGACATTGTGGCTTATCTGTGACAGTAGATTTCACTGCTCTTGTGGTTAATCCTACAGTGACAGGTCCTAAATAAAGTTAAGAAACATTAAACCTATTGGTAGGAAGGATAAGGGGAAATTAACCAAATTCAAGGATCCTGGTCTTGTAAAATAACCTTTTCTGAGCTGGCATTCTGCAGGGATTTCTATGTATGAAGTTGAACATAAACTTTAGAGTATGTTTATATTAGTAGAACTGATAATGGAGATGTCTTTCTCAAACTGAACTAAAACAAACAACAGAGAACTGTTTTCTAACATTTTTGAAGGAAGAAAGAGGCAGGTTGTTACGCTATTTTGCACCAGGGGACAGAAAACAAGTTAAAATCCATGCTGAAAGCAAAACTCAATGCAAGTTTGCTCCTGGGACNGTTAAGACTCATAAGGGAAAAAAAAAAAAAGCAAACCCAAAATGAATGATGCCATGTAATGCCAAGTATTCTCAACTGTTCTGAGAATAATTTTAAACAATATGTATCTTTTGTTAGTTCCTTATTTGAAAGAAGAGGCTTGTGGTCTCTAAATGTATAAAACATTTTTCAACATTCCAGTTTTTCTGTAACTAAGTCCATGTATGTTCATCCTATTACCAAATAAAAACAATGAGTTCTCCGCTTCATTTGAATTAAAGTTGTAGAAGCGTTCATTTTGTTCTGGTGCTTTCTATATCCGATCCAGGCATGGCACTTGCCATTTGCTTTCCAGCGTCCAGCTCCCTGTAGAGTACCAGTAATAATCAACTTTTTATTTTTAATGGTAGTGGGAACATTGCTCGGACAGCAGTCATTGCTCACCAATTGCCCCTGTGAGGAGGAGTTAGTGGCATTACCTAATTTCTAAAGACAGGGAAATTGAGGTAGAGAATTTAAATAGCTTATTTAAGGACCCCAAGGCAAATCTCTACCTGTCTGGGGATTGGACATGCCAACCTCACCTTTCCCTTTTTCTCTTTTGACTGAAATCACAGCCCGTAAGAGCATCTAAACTGACAGGAGCGCATCACACTCATGCCCACTGAAACACTTGCTCGTGTGATTTTTTTTTTCCTGTGCCACTTGGAGCATGAGTATCGATCCCACAGGGCTGGTGTCCTGTGCTCCAGCATTGCTTACAGACCTCCTTTCACAGCATTTCAGCTACATCCCTACATAGCACCTTCTACAAAGTATCTCATTCCACAGGTATATTCGGGTGGTGTCTGGGCAGTAGTCATCACACCATGCACGTAATGACCAGAATTTTCCCATACTGCTGCTGTTTTCCTATTTCATCTTTTCCTTAAAAAACGAAAAAAAATCATGACAAAGAGCGGCACAGACCAAGCCATTCTCTCTAAGGAGGATGTAAAGTTCACAGATGTTCAACACAAGCGTGAAAGGCTTTGGGCATTCCCTTTTGCCTGAAATTCCGGTTTTAATTCACTCGTTTCCTCTCTGGGAGGGTCACTGGTATTGATTTCCTGAAGAACATGCAACGTGCTCGCCACTGTACCTACTTGTATTCTTATACTTTCCCAGCTTGGTTTGAGTCTGCATGTGCCTCCAGTCCAGTGCAAGCAGAGATGAAGCCAAGCTGACAATTTCTGTTAGATATTGAGGGTGTTGATGCAGTCGACAGTGATCTTCAAATCAAAAATACTGACTGCCACATAAGCAAGAAGGGAGAAAAGATCGTTTGGAAAAGGCATCTAATGATTTGGGTGACTCACCTCCGCTTGCAAATACCTTATCAGAGACCTTTCTCTGGCACGTATAGCCAGTGACATAAATGTCCGGAGCTGTTACCAACCGGTGGTTCCCAAAGTGGTGCCAGCTGCTCGCTGAACCACCACAGAAGCAAGGTAAGCACTGTCTAACTGCCTTCAGAGCTGTGCTGGGCTATAAAACTGGCAATTGCCAGTTGTGCAAGGACACGGAGGTAGCTGGAGGCAAAGCTGTCTGAGACCTAGCAACAATCCATAGCTCCAAAACTTAAGAATGTGAAACTTCCAGAATCAATGACTTGGGTATCTCCACCCAAACCTGGTAAGTGATAAAAAGAAGAAATATGTGTTTGATATTGACTCCTGTAGATGGAAAGATCCCCAGAAGTGGGTCTACTTTGCCAGTTAGGCTCACCTAAAACCATGGATAAGAAATGGCAGGAAGAAGACAACAAACACCTCGTAGTGGTGGCAGCACTACAAAAAGCATTTTCATGGCTGGTGGGACTACCATTCATCCATCTCTGCTGAAACTACTCTTTCTTTTTAAAGGTCCAGCGCGACACTCAGATGACTTACCAGGCTCGGGTTCCTCCGCAAACCACCTTACATTGCCAGGTCAGTTGGTACCACCTCGCTCTAATTTCCTTATATGTGCAGCGTTAGAAATAGGCGCTCATGGTGCCTACTGTTTGGGGAGACGGACATAAACAGATGACTTCTTCTTCAGGTATGGCATCACTTTTACACATCACATTAAAAAAGTTAAACCCATTCAGTGGGGTTGAACAAATGAACTGTTGTTTTTAATGGTCTTTACTGCATTTCTGTTATATTTTGTGGCTTGCTGCACAGGCTTCACAGACTATTTTAATTTGATCGGCAAAATAATTTGGGCCTTTATCACATGGACATAGATGCTGAAGGGAAAAAATAAGGCTGCTTTGTGGACCCGGGCATAGCTTTCTTTTGTGCCCTCCCCATCCACCAAATCCTGCTGTCTCTATTTCACCATGATAACCATTTTCTTAATCCCTTCATCTTTGTCCCATACAACTGTCAGAAGAAAGGGAGGGTAATATGAAGCAGTTACACAAAACAATGGTTTAGTGTGAACAATATACTGTCTTGCATGTGCATATGCAAGGGCATTCATATATGTATAATTCACAGTAGGTGAAAGAAAGAGTAAGTCTGCAGGAAGACAACAAGAAATCACCAAGAAAAAAAACCACCCCAAACCTCAAGGAAAGCACTGAAAAAGTTTTACTACAGATATTTTCATCAGTGGCTTCTGTGCCAGCAGATGAGGTATGGTGTGGCGCCATATATAGATGCCAATGTGCAGTAGCATGTTTCTGTGCTGTTTCAGTTCTCCAAGCTCATGGCATTCATGGCGTGATGCTCTTTTGCAGCTGCCACCTTAGCAGATTGTTTCCCCAGGCACAGCTGCAGCCAGGGCTTGGGTGTAAGTCAGGAAAAGAACAAGCAGGAACGTGAGAGAGTTCAAAAGACTCTTTTCCCATAGTAAAACAATGTGCTCTGTGGAGGACTGTCCTGCTTGAGAACAAGAATGAAGAAGTAAAATTTAAACCTCTGAGCAGCATGCTCACATGAGGACTCTCAGGTAACTAATCCAAGACTGTTTTTAGATAGAAAGCACGGAGCAGTAAATGTCATAAATGCCTCCTCTTAACCTCTCAAGTTTCTCATCATTGGCAGTGACAATAAGTATCAGCTGTATATATTACCTCTTTCTCATAGGGTCCCAGCAGTTGTTAAAGTCTTACATTTATATTCATAGGGGAAGCTGCTACTTTGGACATTTTCACCCAGGATTTTCTTGCAGGTGGCATTTAGAGGTCTTGCTCTATGGAGAGATTTTGGAGACGTCTTGCTTTTTGGAGAAAAAAAAAGGTTTTGTTTTAAGGAAAAATTGCGGAATGAAACACTCATGTCACACTACAGCCATAACTCTCAGCTAATGTAAACATATCCAGTTTCAAAACTAGCTCGCTTTTTGTACATTTTGGCATGTTTGCATTGGTCTCTTGTTCATTTTTAACAAGCAATGCTTACACGTGTTTTCTGATCCATTTCTCCAACACTATACCACTTTTAACCCATCAATCTGTTAATGAGTACCTGCAAACCACAAATCCTGCGTCCCTTCCTATATGTGATATTTGTTCTGAGCCTGCAGACCACCCTTATAATAAGAAGGCAGAGAATATAAATGCAGAAGAGAGGGGTTTAGCATAAGCTACCAAGAATGGTCCCTTCGTTATTGCTGACTTGCTAAATGACCTTGCCCAAAACATTCTTGTGTGTCCCAGTTTCCTCATCTGTTTGGGAATAGTGACATTTACTCCCTTTTAAAACTAGTCCCAGTTTCCTTATCTGTTTGGGAATGGTAACATTTAGTCCCCTTTAAAACTAGCTGATCTAGGGATCTATTAACTGTTATAATTAGAAAAACAGCAGTAGGGAGGATCCACCTTCAAGAGAGGAGAACGATCAACATAATAGTGTCCCTTTTTGCAACAAGACACTGTGGACTTGTTGCCAGTCCAGCCTTACTTCCAGTAGGAATACTCACTGTGACGATCTCACGTTGAATTATAGGAAGGTGCCTTCTGTCTGGCATGTAGGGAAAGGACTAGCTGTGTTTTGAGTCTCTCTTCATTAGACACCTCCAACCTCAGTGTATGTTTTGGCGCCAATTGGTTTAGGGACCCAGTGGGTTTTCTCTATTGGGCTGTTTAACACTGGTACCTTCCTACCCGTGCCCTGTTACCATGACTTACACAGCGAACTGTTTACTCTGGTACGGTTTGCAAATCAGCCCTTCCCGTGCAGCTGTTTACAGTATGTGATGGGGAGTAGATAATAGTGTAATATTTTCCATGTATATGGTCCAGTGGTGCATTTTGTTTACAGCCGTTACGGTGTTGTTTCTTTATGCTCTATATAGATCATGTTTCAGGGGGGGTTGCTTTTGCTGGAAGCAGCCACTAATTAATGTGTAGTTAAGAAACACTCTGCGGTAAACACACACACTCACACTATTTTCTAATAGAGAAAATGTTATTGTCTTGCTTTTTTTTCTGTGAATTCCATGCGACTTCTTGGATAAAAAAGGGGCAGCTTTATTGCGTTGGGTTTAGCCTCACTTCGGAAGGAGCGAGACTAACGAGAACAGGCACATGTACACGTGATCCCATCCATCTCTTTGCCAGCAGGTCAGTCGACCCTCCTCATCACCAACTTTTGAATCTGTGCCTTGTCAATTTAAAGTGCACGGGAGGTCACAAAGCTGGGGAAGTTTTATGAGGTTAGGTGGCTGCATGCAGGAGAGAACCCTGGCAGTGCTCCCACCTGGGCTTGACCATTGGTGAAACCAGAGTCCCCTGGCAGCTCAGCCACATCTCACAATGCCACAGGGAGCCCGGCTGCCACGGGCACATCTGCTGCCTCCTGGAACAACTCCTTTTTCTCAGTGCAGAGAGGATGAACCAACCATTTCTTCAAGGAGCCTGCACTTTATACGGTGAGGAAGCACAGTAGGGTCACTGAAGTACCCAGAAGTATTATTATTTTTCTTTCTGTGGCTTGGAAACATTTGGAAATCTACTTCTGTCAGGGTTCTGGGGGTGCTCAGGGGCCTCAATGACTGGGACTGGCCCCCCCTGGAACCCCTACCCACATCTCCTGCCAAGGGCCAAGGGGACATGTCTCAGCTCAGCCTGGGGCCTTCAGTCCCTGCCTGAGGGATGTTGTAGGTGTGCCCATCTCTGCCGCTGTCTCCTGGATGGGCCTGGGACCTGCACTGCAGAGAGCTGCTCTCCTGGATTGACCCCTCAGGCATAGGTCAGAGCTGAAGAAGATGATGATGATGATGTTGAAGAATAAGGAGAAGGAGAAGGAGAAGAAGAAGAAGTAGTAGTAGTAGTGGTGGTGGTGGTGGTTGGTGTTGATGGTCTGTGGTACCGTGGGGTATTTTCAAAAGTATGACATGTAGCGATGACAAGCATACTTTTTGCCTTCCAAAACTGTGCTTCTTAGCCACTGATGCATGACAAGCACTCTTGTGCCTGCCCTGTGCTTGTGTTGCACACAAGGAGAGCTGAAAAGTGGCAGCTCCAGATGGTGCACCAAGGCTGGAGCCCTTCCAAGCACAGGCTGTTTTGCGCAAGCAAGAACCCCTGGGGACATGGAGCCACAGGAAGAGCAGAGCTCACTCCCGCTCCAAGCTTGCAATGGGCAAGAGAGCCTGAGAGTGCCAGGGCATGAATGGTGCCTTGGAGGTACCAGAGCAGAAGCAAGAACTGAGCCGAAAGGGCCCAGAGGATCCCTGACAAGGGATTGTGCTCAGTGCTACAGAGGACAAGAAGCAACCCCCAGGTTGTCAGTAAGTGTCATTAGCAGTGATTTCCTTCTTATTGCAATGGGGCAAAAACCATTGCAAACCAGTGTATTTCTAAGGAAGTCAGTGGAACAAGGAAAATTCCAGCTAAAATTTTGACTGACAGGGTTTTACCAAAAACTTACCAGCAAATTACAAGCTTTACACTCCCTTCTGCTTAGCAGAATGCTTTGAAAATACAGACATCAGTTTAAGGTGTGTGTCCCTCAGGAAGGTCATAGAGTGGTGTGAAGTTGGCAGCCCTTAACTGTGGTGCTGCAAGCAGAACCTGAGGACCAGTGCCGGGTGAGATCTTTCTGGCAGTCTACACTCATTTTTCCTTTGCAGTTGTCTATTAAGAAGTGCAGCTCTGGCATTCATTCTTTCATCTGTGATGATCATTGTATCTTAAGCAAATCAAGGCATAGTGTTCATGTAGGGCAGGTGTTTATACCAAGCAGCTAGAGGGAGTCCTGACCTCTCTCAAGAATCAAAAGAAGAGTTGTATCGAAGAAAGGATAAGAGGAAATCCTGGGTGGATGCTGTCCTAGCCAAATCTGAGGTTTGCACGGCTGCAGTTGTGTAAGTTGCTGGGTTGCATGTCCCGCTGGCCAGAGCAAAGAGAGCAGCTAATGCACTCTCAGCCTTCTTGCTAAATCAGTGTCTGAATGACACACAGGTAGTCTCTCTGCATGATGCTACTTGTGTAACTACTCTAGTCTACACTGGCACTGTCCAAATAACTATTCTCTGCTTTCATTGCCTTGATGATAGCCATGATCTTCAAAAATAATTATTTATTTTCCCTAAATTAAAAAAAAATTAAAAGGAAACTCATTCCGTAGCAGCATCAAGGTTAGAAACTTGCAATACTTACATCACTCCATGCATGAAGCTCTTGAGAATCATAGTCTACTGAAGCCCACAAAAGCCCTGTGAGGTAAGTATTCTCACTTGAACTTGAGGTAGGAAAGGCTCTACTTACTGCACTCCTCCTAAGTGTTTAGCAGCTCTGCTCTTTTTTCCCTCGGGGAAAGCAGAGTCTGTGGCAAAGGGTGAAACTTTGCAGGCAGGGCAAGATTTGCCTTATGCTGGTAACACCATGGGGTTTGTGTGCTGCTCTTATCTAAGTTGGAAGGGGTGAGGTGGTGATCCTCTGAAGAGCCCACACTGCCCTAGACCAAATTGGAAAGAACCACAGCAGAGTGTAGCTGTTGCTGTCATACTTCTCAGCAGTCCTTTGTCCTGCTCCTTTCCAGAGCTTTGACCTGCAGAAGAAGAGTGAGAATTTGTTGGATAAAGAGGAGAGCTTCCCTGAAGAGAGGCCCCCATCTGCCTAAACCCTGGACTGTTTTTTCCCTTTGCTCTAGATTTCTGGGGCTAGTTAGAGCTGGCCTTCACAGAGGAAAGTGATTTTTCTCATGCCCTCAGAGCTCTGGTGATGGGCAGTGGGGCCTCTGCCGTTCTTGTAGTAGACTGTGGGCATGACCTTCCTTGACTCGACGCTTCCCACTGCACATCATGGTCAAGCAAAGGGTGAGAGTATCCACATGGTTGCTAGTTACTGCATGCTTCTTCAAGGCAAAGCTTGCCAGGAGAGCTAAGCTGTGATACCTACGGGAGAAAACAAACACTAAAGAATTTTCTTTGTAAAGCTTTGAGCTTGCATCCCTCCTGCGCTTTTGTTATAAGGCAGCCCAGTTACTATAGGGTGCAAGTCCAACTGCCAGCCCTCCCCATTGCTTTCACAGCCTGGCCAGTGCTGCCTCTCAGTCTACCCATGTGATCTCTGCTGCAGAGTTTCTTTGGCTTTCCTTCCCCATTCTGTTACGGAGCAGCCAGATCCAGTAGACTTCTGAACACATTGGATTTCTCCTTGCAGGTCCACAGGTGGACTCTTAGACCCAGTAGGTTAGTCCTATCCCAGCCCAATGGATGTGGCTGTTGCTGTTCCCATTTGTGTGCTCGAGAGACTTATGCTGCTTTCAAAAAAGTCAGACAAACAAACACACACACCCCCCCAAAAAATTAATGTGAATGGCAAAACAGGTTGACATAGACCAATGCCTTTACCAGCACCCATGTATACGTAACCACCACTGACATAATCATGCACAAGGTCCTGTCCTTTTCTGTTTTACCAGATGATCAGGACTGGATGTTTACTAGTAAAACAAAAAATTAAGTCCATGTAATATCTGTGGCTGGATGTAAAGGCCCTTACCCAGTCATTGGTGCAAACCTTTAGTTTTTCTGACAGGCTGAGAGAGTTTTGTTCAGCCTTGAGAGGAGAAGGCTCAAGAGAAACCTTATTGTGACCTTCCAGTACCTAAAGAGGAACTAGAGGAGAGCTGGGGAAGGACTTTTAACAAGGGCATGTAGTAATAGGACAAGAGAGAATGGCTTCAAACCTGAGGAAGGTAGATTTAGATTAGATATTAGGAGGAAATTCTTCACTCTGCGGGTGGTAAGGCACTGCAAAAGGTTGCCCAGAGAAGTTGTGGAAACTCCGTCCCTGGAGGTGTTTAAGGCCAGGCTGGATGGGGCTTTGAGCAACCTGGTCTAATGGGAGGTGTCCCTGCCTATGCCAGGGGGGTTGGAACTCGATGATCTTCAAGGTCCCTTCACACCTAAACCATTCTATGATTCTAGATGCATGTCTCCTGGGCCGTGAGTAGCCCAGTTTCAAGGTCACTCGCACATTGTACAGGCAGGCAGACAGACAGACAGACACACACAGAGACACACAGAGGGATCCCCCCAGTAGTGGGCCTAAGCCATTTTGCGTTTCCAGCTGCTGTCCTCAAGACCTCTAGCCCGCTATGGCCTGTGTTCCCTTCTCCCACTGCCCCCTCTGCCTCCTCTCTGACCAAGAAGAGTTTCAGCCCTTTTGAGTGACTCTTTCCCTTTGTGCCCTCCTGTCTGCCTGCAGCCTCATTTTGGGGGTGCCACTAGCAGAAGTCCTTGCCTTCACAGGAGACTGCATTGGACTGAAGCATGGTTAACTGTGACAACTGGCAACTTTATTTCTAGAACTACGTGAACTTCAACATCTGTGTTCCTCCAGAGGAGCGTGGGCAGGACAGAGCAGGCCTCTGGCACTGAGGCTGCCTTTGGATCCGCAGGCATTGCCCCAGAAGCAAATGGTGATGGCAGATATCTGCCGCCTGCGCTGGATCCTGTTCATCCTGCTCCTCATGCCTTTTTTCCCCTCAGGAGCTGCAGGAGCTCCTGCAGCAGATTAAATAATTCCAGCAGCTTCTGGTGAGGAAATGGACAGGGCTTAAAGCTGCCCGCTTGTGTTGGTGTTGGCCGTGGCTTCTCAGAGGGGGTTGAGATGGAGACTGGCTGCGGCGTTGGAGTAGCTGTTACTGCTGGGCGTAGTCCCATCTGTACCAAGATCCAGTTGTAAAAGTGCTGCGTGGAGGTGTAGACTCCGGGCTGGTTTGCTCTTGCGCAGCCTTTGCCCCAGCTGGTCACTCCAACAAGCCAGAAGTGGTCAGCATAGTTGTCTTTGCACACGAGAGGACCACCACTGTCCCCCTGCAGCGGAGGAGAGAGGATTAAGGTAGTGTTGGGTGGCCGCTGTCAACACTATGGCTGGCTCCTTCTCTCTCCCAGCACCTGCCAGAGCTGTATTCAGTGCACAGAAAGGCTCTGCTCAGGTGCCGGAGCCTACAGAACCTTGTCTGGGAGGGGATCGTGGGGCTGTAAGGTAGGGCTGTCTCTCCTCTCTACACATTGATGCTGGATGTGTGGATGACAGATGTTGCGGGATCGGGATCTGGACCTCTGAGCTGCCAAGAACACTGGATGGGCTTTCTGGGCAGAGTCCCCAGCCTCTGGGGGACTGAGGGGCACTGGGTAAGGACACACAGATGGGGAAGGGAAGTTGAGCCCCAGCAGCAGTGGGGACCCAGCGGTGGGAGGGTGACTGGTGAGGCAAAGCACGCGCCAAGCTATGTTTGGGCAATTGCAACAGGGCTGCCTGTGCTTCTGGGGCTTGACTTGTAGCACGCTCCTACCTGGCAGGTGTCGATGCCACCCTGCGGATAGCCAGCACACAAGTTGTGGGTGTGGATTTTCCCTGCGTACCACCGGCTGCTGTTACAGAGCTTGACATCGATTAGGCGGACCTTGGCCTCCTGCAGGATGTCGCTTGATCCTGTAGCTGTGAGCACAGAAAGGAATGAACACCCAGCAGCTCGTTGCCAGTTCTCCTCCCCTGTCTGGGCAAAGCCCTTCCCGAGGGCTTGGCTTTGCCTCCTGAAGGCATTAGACTGCTGTTTCCCTTCTTTTTCGCTTTGGGCAGTGGCTCAGGCCCATCTCTCTGTAGGCATATGTGCCCACAGCCTGACTCTGGCTTTCAGCTCTGCTGTCAGGAAGCCCAACCCGTCCTCCCCAATGTACCAAGCTTGCACTCGGGATGCAAGTACTTGTTGGGAACTCACATCTTGCAGTGGTGGACCCCCAGCCACTGACGTAACAGTTTTTCAGCGTGGACACTCTGAGCGAGGCATCGGGCACGCAGGCGAGCTGTATGTAGGAGCTGCACTGGACAGGCTGGTCCAATTCCAGCAGTGCAATGTCGTTCCTCTCCGAGACGCTGCTGTAGTGTTCATGAACCAGGAGGCGCCTAATATTGCGCACTTGGACCTCAGGGCCCAGCTGAGTCAACTGGGTGGCCCCGACCACCACTCGCCACATCGTGATGTGCCTGGAAGGCCGGAGGAAGGAGGGGTCAGAGGGAGCGTATCCATGTGCTGCAGCAGCCCAGCAGTTCCCTGCCTTCTGCTTCCCAAGGGAGAGAGGAAAGCAGGGCTATGGAAGGTTCGAATGCCCTAGCATGCCTCCGGCATGAGGAATGTGGAGCTGGAGGCTGCTAGGAAGCCATGGTGCGAGCCCAGCCTTCTCCTGAGCAGTGTCTCACTTGGGCTGGGGAATGCCCAAGCATTGGGTGTACGGCAGGAAAGGGGATGGTAGTAGGCTGCTGGTGTGGTGGGGATATCCCCGTTCCCTGATCCTCCTTACCTGGCATTGATGAAGCAGTGGGCTGCTGTGAGCACCCACTGTGGGCTGATGAGGGACCCTCCACATATATGCCCTGTGCCTGCTCTCCAGGGATCCTGGATGCTCACAATCCACGGCCAGGCACCTGGCTGGGCATCTGTGCCACCCACGACGCGTGACTTGCC